>QZGG01000304.1:0-172713 GCA_006409495.1 Sedum album | reverse complement strand
TAGCATGTTCTTTTTTCTGAAAACTACAAAAAATTATTAATTCAACAAATTAATATGTAGATACGCTGCAAAGGTTGAGTGTATGTATGGTCAAGATCTGATCATAAGTTTTGGACTGGATCTGATCCTTCAATTGATTATCTCTGATTTTCTTTTTCATGGAACTGCAGGCTGCTTTGTGGATTTTCTTCGGAGTGTTCGCTCTTATAAAATTTGAAGCCGATTATTGTCTTGTGGTTGGAGTCTGTTTGACCCTTAGTATTGCTAATATTGTGGGCTTCACGAAGTGTCACAACGGTAACTTAAAGCATTTAATTTCAAAACATACCCTTCACCACCATCGTATTTATCTTTGGCAAATTCCTAATATCTACTAACAAGTGCTGTATTTTTTCAGGTGCTAAAACACAGTTCCAACAATTTGCAGTCCAAACCATAACATCAAGGTTCTCGACAACTGTCCAGTCTGCATTCAGCATTGTTTAAAATGTTAGTTCATATAATATTCAAATTTATCTAGTGTCTTTCATTTCTTTAATGAAAAAATTGTATGTGCAACAGATAAAATTGTAACCCAGATATATATACATAGAGGTTGTATCATGTGAATCCATCCAATTTGGTGGACTCGTGGACCCCTCTTGCATCCGTTGATTGCATTTTTGGATGCACCATATTGCGCCTCGTATGTGCATATGTCATGTGCACATCGCGTGTGCATCACGTGCAAAACACGTGCAAGTCACGTGCTTCATTAATGCGTTGGCACAATCTGGTGCGTCCAAAAAATGCAATCAACGGGTGCAAGAGGGGATCCACGAGTCCACCAAATTGAGAGGATCCACATGATACATTTCCTATATATATACATATTTGATGATTTGTGATCTTGCTATTTGGTCAAGCCAAGTCGACTTCTTTTTTTTGCAAACAAATAAATATTAAGATATCAATTAACAGGGCTTTGTTATAGATTCTTATGAGTTAAGGTTGCTCTTACAGGCTCAAACTAGAGACATGGAACTCCTACACTTGAGCAAAATCCAATTTGAGAAAATTAAGGTAAACCAATCCTATATAATATACTCTACAAAAATAGTGACAAAATGCAACCATCCCTCTTCATTTTCACTCCTGAAAATTCTCATCAATCTGATTTTGCTCATTTCTAGATTCATTCAAATAGATAAACAAACCTTCTTGTTTCTTTTTTCTTTTTCGGTGAAAAAAACAAACCATCTTTTTCTTGCAACTTTTCAGTGATTGTTATGTTCCTAGTTTTGATTAATTGTTATGAATAGCCTAATCACAAATATTCTCATGAGATCTTCAACATCTTTGCTAACCTCATGCAGAACTACGCAACATTGCAAATTTCCTTTTAGAAAATATGTTGTAGCATCGGGATTCGGAGCGAGGCTTCATCCGTTTAATGTCAGTTTTGTTAAAAGTATTGGGTCAAGATGTAAAAACTACAGTCCCGAGAAGTTTACTGGTTTTCTGGGTGTTGTGATTATGAGGGTAAGAAGGTTTTTATGATTGATAGGGTCGTGTCCAACGCGAGGAATCATCATGCACCTCGAGTGAGAGTAGTCATATTAATGGGAAGGAATTTGAGAGGGTTTTAGTTCAAGACGGTGATGGGATGAACGTGAAGCCTCTTTTGGTAGGAACAGTTGATGAAACTGAAAGTGTTAAAAGTTCTGAAACTAAAGGTGGGAAAGTGAAGCATGTGGAAGATCGCATTAAGGAGGTGAAAAGGGAGGACTCAGAAGTGGAGAAAGAAGCATGGAGATTGCTCAGAAATGCCGTGGTTAAATACTGTGGGAGTCCTGTTGGAACTGTTGCTGCTAATGATCCGAATGACAAACAGCCGCTGAATTATGATCAGGTATTTATCAGGGATTTTGTGCCCGCAGCTCTTGCTTTCCTGCTCAGAGGCGAAAAGGAGATAGTAAAAAACTTTCTTCTCCACACATTACAGCTGCAGGTGATTTCATTTGCTAATTCTAATGGCGTTTTTTGCTTTAGAGTTCAGACTAGTTTCATTAGATTTCTGGTTATTTCAAATTTTTAACAATTCTTGTTCTGAATTGTTTTGCGTGATGTATATCACAACATTAAGCTGCATAAAACTTTTTTTTGTAAAATATCTGTTCTAGCATTTTGTGAGGCAGTGCCCTAAACTTCAGTTAAAATTTTCAGAGTTGGGAGAAAACTGTTGATTGTTACAGCCCCGGGCAAGGACTGATGCCTGCAAGTTTCAAGGTTAGAGTAATCCCTCATGAAGGGGACCAGCATGAGGAAGTTCTTGATCCAGATTTCGGAGAGTCTGCCATCGGCCGAGTAGCTCCTGTAGATTCTGGCAAGATTTCTTATTCGCTTTGTGCATTATTTTTACTGGCTCTGATACATAGAGTCGGTACAGGCTATTTCTTGACATAAGATATAAGCATTATCTTTGCTTAGTAAGTTGTAAATGAATATAGTTTTCAAATTTCTCTAACTCATTTTTTAGGACTCTGGTGGATTATCTTACTGAGAGCATATGGGAAGATAACGGGAGATTATGGCTTACAGGAGCGAATTGATGTGCAAACAGGAATAAAGTTGATTCTGAATTTATGTTTAACCGATGGATTTGATATGTTCCCCTCTCTTCTAGTCACTGATGGATCATGTATGATTGATAGGCGGATGGGTATCCACGGCCATCCTCTTGAAATCCAAGTAAGCAGTGGATATTATAAAATTTTGATCGTACTAATATCACTACAGCCTTGCTCATTGAAATTGTACTGTTTTCAAACGTTACAGGCCTTGTTTTACTCAGCTCTCCGATGCTCCCGTGAGATGCTTGTGCCCAACGATTCTAAGAAGTTGATCACAGCCATTAACAACAGGCTCAGCGCAATATCATTCCACATCAGAGAGTATTACTGGGTTGATTTGAAGAAAATCAATGAAATATATCGTTACAAAACTGAAGAATACTCGACGGATGCCACTAATAAATTCAATATCTACCCTGAACAAGTCCCCCATTGGCTGATGGAGTGGATGCCGGAGGAAGGTGGATATCTGATTGGTAATTTGCAGCCAGCTCATATGGATTTCAGATTCTTCACCCTTGGAAATCTTTGGTCAATTATTTCATCTTTGGCAACTCCTAAGCAGAATGATGCTATTTTGAACTTGATGGAAGACAAGTGGGTTGATCTTGTGGGGCAAATGCCTTTGAAGATATGTTACCCTGCGCTTGATCGTGAGAAGTGGCGTATTATCACCGGCAGTGATCCAAAGAATACGTGAGCTTTATATCTATTCCCTCAAAATGTTTTCATGAGTTGATTAAATACATAAATACGTGCTGAGGGTAACTTCCTTTCTTTCAGCCTTGGTCTTATCACAATGGTGGATCTTGGCCGACACTTCTGTGGCAGGTGCAGTCAATTGTTTGATTCTTGCACATTTCATCTGATATCACACCATGTCATTTTTCCTAAATACTATCTGTTTGGTTAAATTCAATAATTTGATGGTTAGCTGACAGTATTTCCAATTTTTTATGTATCAAAGTTCACATTAGCTTGCCTAAAAATGGGAAGAACAGACCTGGCTAAGAAGGCCATTTCCATAGCAGAGAAGAAGCTTCAACGTGACCACTGGCCAGAATACTATGACACACGTACAGGAAAGTTCATAGGGAAACAATCCCGACTATACCAAACGTGGACAGTAGCAGGTTTCTTAACTTCCAAAATCCTACTCGAGAATCCCGAAATGGCATCTTCTTTATTCTGGGAGGAGGACTATGAACTACTGGAGATGTGCGTCTGCGCTCTCACAAAAAGTGGGAGAACACGCTGTTCTCGAGGTGTGGCCAAGTCTCAGGTGCTGGTCTGATTTGGCTAATAACCATTGCAGCCTACACAGATATCTTGTACAGTGCATGTAGCTTGTAAATAATACACTTGTCACATTTTTCGCTCCACAACCACAATTTGTCACAGAACTTATCTTTTTATATATAAAGCGCGCAAGTGAGTGAAGTCATATTTCACGAATTTGCTCACAATCTGTAAGATTTGCTAATCTTTTTTCTTAATTTTATTATTACGTCATATAGGGCAATTTTATTATTACTTCAATCACCAAATTTAATTAATATTCATTTTAATATCAATTTTTAATTTTATTATTTCGGCATACAGGCTAGGGGTGAAACCGGTACCGGGAACCGGGAAATTTCGGATTTTCTGTCCCGGTCCTGAAAATTCGGGATTTTTAAAATCGGTACCGGAACCGGTCCCGGTTCTAAAAAAATCCCGATTTTTTCCCGAATTTCGGTACCGGGTAATGCCTTCAGTCCCGAAATTCGGAACCGGTTGGATTCGGGACTAAAAGCGGTACAAAATTCGGGACTTTCCCGGTCCCGGTTCCGATTTTCGGATTCCAAGCTTACGTCCCTTAAATTTTCCAAGCGCACGTTCAAGGATTTATCATAAAAGCAAGATACGTGCGCTTGTAAAAAGAAAAGAGTGTCCGCTTGGAGTGCCAGAATGGGTTCGAGAGCTTTCCCCAAGCGTACGCATACGCTTGAGGAATAGAAGAAGCGTACGCTTGGATAAATCAAGAGACGTGCGCTTGGTATAGTAAAATCCGTTACCGGTACCGGGAACCGGTGATTTAGTCCCTGGGTACTGGTACCTAATTTTCGGTACCGGGACAGTCCCGAATCTCGGTTTTTTAGAGTAAATCCCGGTTTGGAACCGATACCGAAACCGGGACCGGAATCGATACCGGAACCGGGACCGGTAAATAATTCGTTACCGGTTACTTTTTTTTATTATTATTATTTTATTTGAAAAAGGGATTATAGGATTTCACTCCTACCCCATGACTCGAACCCGAAACCTGATGGTTCAGGTAGTGGGTGCCTAACCACTAGGCCAACCCAAGACCTAACCGGTTACTTTGTTACACCCCTAATACAGGCATTAGTACTCGACGGATGCCACTTATGATTCAATATTGATATTAAATATATAATTTTCGACCTTTTTCCATATTTTTCAATTAAATAAAAAAAAATTCGATATAAAAATTAGTATAACCGACTTCAGACTGATTAACACTTACAAGTAACGCATTCAGACCAAAACGGGAAAAATAAAAGAAAATCAAAAAATGGCTAAAGAAGACGACGCAGCTCGATACTTCACCGCCGGCACGGAAGTCGAGGTCAGCAACGAAGACGAAGGCTTCCGCGGCTCATGGTACTCCGCCATCGTCATCACACCACCAACACCACCACCGTCTCAACCAGTCACAATCCGCGCTTTTAACGCCTTATCACCAAAATCCGTCGCCAAAAACGATTTGATACGTAAAGTGACGATCGAGTTCAAAGAATTGATGGAAAACGAAGAGAGTAACACGCCGTTGAGGGAGACTTTGGATTTGTTGCAGATTCGTCCTGTGCCGCCTAGAGAAAGAAGTGTTGATTTTAAGTTGAATGATTCGGTTGATGCTTTTTATAATGATGGATGGTGGGAAGGTGTGATTGTGAAAGAGTTGGAGAATGATAGATTTGATGTGTATTTTAGGGCGAGTAAGGAGTTGATTGAGTTTAGTGGGGTGCATTTGCGGATTCATCGGGAGTGGGTGTATGGAAAGTGGGTTCCTCCGCTGAAGGAAGATTTGGTATTCTATTTTTAGTCATTTTCTGTTTTTTTATGCAGGAAATTGCATTCGAAAGTTCATCAGTGTGTGCAATTTTGGATGTAATGAGTGTGAGTCTTGTAGTTGTTTGCATTGCTGATGAATTTGTTTAGGTTCTTATGTCATTTTGGAGGTCTGATTATGTCTAATTTATGTTTGAGACTTGAATTTTGAATTAAGGAGTGTAGTTGGAAGAGAGTTCGTGAGTTTTAAGATCATGAGGATGGATTGGGGTTTAGTCACATATTTTGGGGGGTTAACCTGTCTTAGGCATTATCAATTGTCATGAAATGTTTGTGAAACTGTAAGTTAATTACATGGATTCAGAAATGATAAGATGAAGTGTGTGGTTTTTTAGTGTATATATGATGTAGGGGGTGAGTTTGGAGATGGGATTTTGTGCTGTGTCGTGGTCGAATCAATGTATGTTTTTGTGATTGATGATTTTTTATGCTAAGGCACTATTTGTCATGAACCTTGAAAATATGCATTCTACAATTGGTTTTGGTGGTGTAGTTTGGAGGTATTCGATGAATTTTGTCCGAGTTAACAGAAGCAAATGCATGTCAGGAATTAACTATTTATTTGTCGGTACAGTAATCTGCTTGAATAGCACTCGTAACACGTTCCATGTATGTGTCTGTGTGCGTTAGATATATTAGCATTTTCTTGTTTTTGTTTTGATTGAAGTTCTTATTTGTAATGTAGGATGAAAACTCTGAGGTTTCTGCAGATGGCAAACCATCAAGAGCCAAGCGGTCTAAACCATCTGGAGCTTCCCCTATAGTTAAGAAATCGTCAAAGGTCCCTGTGTTGCCTGAAAAGAAATTAACAGCTTCCTCTGCCCTTGGCAACCCATCGAAGTCCCCTGAGGTGCGTGGTAAATCATATTCAGCTTCCCTTACAAGTGGAAGTTCATCAAAGGTAAGGCATCTGAAAAGACAGTTAGTGCTGCTTCGACTCATAAAAAACAGGACACGAAGGAGAAACTTGTTGAAGGGGCAGACGTCGAGGTAAAGAGTGACGAAGATGGTTTCCGAGGAGCTTGGTTCGCTGCTACTATTCTTAAAGTGTTATCAAATGATAAATTTTTGATTGAATACAAGAAACTAAAATCAGATGATGGCAAAAAACTCTGTACAGAAGAGGTGGATAAACTTCACATAAGGCCGACTCCTCCAGACATCTTAAAGGTTGATGCATACAGTATGCATGACGAAGTCGATGCATTATACAATGATGGATGGTGGGTGGGTGTTATCTCCAAAGTTTATTCTGGTTCCAAGTATATGGTTTTCTTCCGGGGTACGAATGAGGAACTGAAATTTAATCATTCTGCTTTGAGGGTCCACCAAGAATGGATTGATGGCAAGTGGTATATGCCTTCTATGGTACGATATTCAAACACTACATCCTCTTGCTTATTTATTTATGCTTGTGTAAAAAGTATATGACAAACTACCCAGTGAATACCTAATCATTAGTGACGGTGGATATCTTGTTTCACACACAGACACACTTATGCAAAACTGCCCACTAGAGAGCCATTTTGTTAGTAACTGGGGGATGTCTTGTTTCACACGCATAGGCAGACACTAAGAAGTCAATAACCCAATAGTTTAGGTTATTTTGCATATAATGATGCAAATGCAAGGTAATGTTCCAGTGGAAAGACGAACCATTGCGACATCTATTCCTCAAATAGATCTTGTCTGATTCTTTATTTCTTACCAAATAATTTAGGTTTTACTCTTCTACGTATTCTGTTTCGATATGTTAATTTTCATTTATTAAATTTGCCAGGTTTTAAAATCGTGATTGAAAGCACGCTTCTATGCTCAAGAAAGTGCAGACACAATGCTTATAATTGGGTTAGTAATTCATTTTCTTAAGGAGTTTCTACTTGTTTCGTTTGCTTGCTATTGTATAGTGTAATCTTCATTTCAGTTGCAATCTTAAGAATCATTTAAATAATATGATGTCAAATAGTGTAAGCTGCATTTAAAGGAGGCACGATTTTGAACAGCAGAAATTTTGCTGTATAAATTCAAGCAGGCACACTTAAGATCCATGATACTAATGTCATACTGACGGTATGGCAGAAAAATTGACATTCCACTTATAATTTTTTAGTCGATAGAAACTCTCTAATTAAAACAATGTTTCTACTAGTACAACTCTTTAGAATCATTATATAGATGCGTTGAGGAACAGTCAAATAGATGAACAACCTCTCCTATAAATTTTGAAGGTTATTTTTATTTGGCTTTGCAGTTTATCCTCTAAAATGAATGAAATCTATACTGTGTTCTAAACAGCTTCAACTTGTTTTATCAGTATCTGAACTTAGTCATTTTGTCCAATCAGCCTCAAAAGATGTCTGGGTTTGAAAGACAGGAGTAATAGACATTCATTTGAACGTATTAGTTTGTATCTGGGTTGGAAAGGTAGGATTAACAAAAAAGTTTCTCAAACAACTCGTGACTGAGATGAATCTTAATGACTTGTACGCTCGCTATCTTTGAAATTTGGGGGAGTTAACTGATTTTGTGGTATGGGGTTGTTACTGGAGAGCCTAGAGGGTTAAATTTTTGGGTGCACCGTGTTCCATCGAGTATGGTTTTCAGAACAGCATATGCCTTAGATTAGTGAAATAACATACTGTCAAATCTTTGATGATGCTTCTGAAAAACCTGATGTTTGTTAAGCCATTAAGATTGTTGATTACTTATTGCTTTAAATAATTTATCTTTTCATTGATGCCTAGACCAATGTGTTGATTCAATCCATGAAATGTACTTGTTTTTTATTTTGATAACATATTTTTGTTACTTATCGTGTCCACAGGTTGGGGAACTACTTGGATTGTGAATATTACAAAAATTAGTTTGTTGCTACTAATTGCTGGAGTCATGGTGACAATGTCAGAGTCCGATTTCTCGATAGTGCAGGGCTGCTGCTTCGTTGATTGTTGTAGATATAGCTGTTGTTTTCTAAAGCTGGAGATCATAGTTACAGAAAATAGCTCATTTTGTAAGTGTAACCGTCAATTGGGATATTTTGAAACTGTGTTGCTTGTTTTAGCAACAGCAGCTAATGTGTAGACGTTTAAGCAAAGAAGAAGCTTTTGTTTTGCATTTAATGGTAAACAAACTAACAACTTTTTTCAAGTCAAATTGGGCAACTACAAACCTCACATTACTTTCATTAATGGTTGGGGATAACTGTATGTGAAAACTTGCTTAAGAAGTTCGCACTTTTATTTCAACTTTAGAGAAAGCACATCAAATGATGTTTTTCATGTATTACATTCCTTGTTACCCAATTTCACACTTGACAGCAATGTCTTCATGCTTCACTAACAGCTACGGCCTCTTTAGCTGGTTCTGCCGCCTTCTCGTCTGCTTCATCCTTCTTCTTCTCCTCTTCCTTCTCCTCCACCTCAAAAGCAGAGATCGGAAAAGTCCTTGTCAGCCCGGTAGGAGTCTTGAATGTAATCTTCCCATTCGGTGGCTGGTTAACAGAGATCTTACCCACAGTGAGCCACACCATTAGTTCCTTACTCTTCACTCCTGTCAGTTTCTTGATCTTCCCGCTGCCACGGTCAGCAATGGCAGTGATTTCAGTGTCATAAGTAACAAGCCTCCCAAGTTTTTCAAATGTATGACTTATCTTTTTCTTCTGCTTCAACCAGACAAATCCAGTGTCTTCCACACGGCCAACTTCTTCGATATCTTCCAGCGGAAGTAGCCCGTTCGGCAGCCCTACTTCCTTGAGTAACAGCTTGGTTTTCTCTTGGCCGATCTCATTGCCAAGGTGAATCTCTGTGGCCTTTGCTCTGATCTCTTCAGTGACTAAAGACATGCTTTGATCAAATGATGATGCTGTGTAGTGTTGGATTGGTTTGGTGATTATGATGAATGTAAGTTCATTATATAGGTTAGTGAGTATCAACCAGCCCTTGGTGTTTACTTTATTTACAATTATGCCATCATTGTTTGCTTGATGGTTTTGAGTTATAAAAGATTTTGTATGTAGGTATGGTTGAGGAAAAATTGAGTCAATGTTATGGTTGTGAATTTATGAATCAAGTCTTGTAAGGAAACAATGAATGTTGTTTCACCAATATCCATTTAATAGATATAATTTCATAACTTTTTTTGATGAGTGTGACTTTTAATGTGATAAAGTAATATACGCACTGATGATTGGTGCATGCGGATGAATGAAATTTAAAAAGTCTTAACGTTCAAGTATAATTTGGTAAATTTATTTAAAGTTCGATACAACATGATGATAAGTCCTCCTACCACCACTCAATCTATAATGTCATTGTCTCTTTAGTTTATGCTACTAAAATATCAAATCTAGTTAACTATTTTTACCAGGCTAACCTGAAAACTTAAGGGCTAAGGTTTCAAATGCTCCATATCAAGTTTGGTGAAGGGTTGAAGATGGATAATAAATGGAGAGTTTTATTGTTTGTTAACTGGTGTTGGCTGGAGTATCATGGGTGCTGGCTGATGGAGATATTGCAGTTGAAGGAATTAAAAACCCAATTGCAGGTGTCTCAGATATGGTTGGGAGTCTCAGTGTCATACTGTCATCTAATTCTTTGATCTGAAACTAAAGTTTTGGGCAAATGCATCAATAAATTTATGCATGGGGTAGTGGTTGTATGTCTTTCAATCCAGCCATTGTTTCTCTATTTATCATGTTCATAAATTTCACAGACATTATTGAATATTAAAGTAGATGGGCAATTTACATAGACTAACAGACATTCATTGTGTGATGAATTCTTCAATATTTAGCCACTCAGATTTGGAATATATCCATAAATTTCTACTCAGTTTTCATTGCTTCCCCAAGTTACAGACTTCTTGGTTGCCCTTAGATTACAATGTGATTCACTTCCAAGAACAAGATGACTCTGGGCAACCTTGAAATCTTCACATTTTGTAGAAGCTTCTTTGAAATCAGACACCAACACCAAACTGACAGAACAGATATCAAGGACCGTATACAGTGTATCGTTGGACAACAAAGTAAAGACCACAACATTTGACTACAAATTAAACACGATAAGAGAACCAATGATATTTTGGCAAAGGAAATAAGCAAATGTGCCAAAAAAGTCTGCATTTGCTCTAAACCCCAAAAAGATATGAGATTTATTTAGCCAAACTTGAAGCCACCAGGAGGGAGGAGGTTGGGCTCAGTGCCGTCCATGACATCTTGGCCATTTTGTATTTCATCTTCTTCTTCAGCCCAGTATCTCTCTAGAATTTTAACAGCTTTTTCGTATATCTCGTTGTTGTCGTGGGCTTGAAGATTCTCTATCTTTTCAAGTCCATCACAGTCATCAACCATTTGAGCAAAGACGTTGATTCCATTATTCATTCCCTGTTCTTTGTCTGCTTCACCCACCTTCAAGATGTTTTCCAGTCCTTCAAGGCACACTGTCACAATCCTTGGATCGGGACATATTAAAAGATCACAAAGGGGCTTTATGCAGCCTTGGCCGACTAAAAATCTGCAGTGTAAAATATGGATTAAAGATTTGCAGATAACTGCCAATCGTACAAGAGTTCAAATTCCATATCATTGTTGCACAAAAGTAGAGAAAAAAGAGACGGGAGCACGAGAGTACTTTATTTGGTCAGGTGAACTTCCTGATGTTGCATTTGAGACGGCCCATGCAGCTTCCTTCTTGATATCGAATTCAGCATTTTGAAGCAGATTGACGAGTGGTAGAATAATATTGGTATCAATAACAGCCTGTTTCACGAATAAGTAGAAATCTTGAAGGAAAACATTGATGGTGAGAACATAGAGGTCCAGCAGAAAAGGCATCATGTAAGTATAGTATGTGAAGAAAAAAATAGGTTGTACAGAAGCTTGGTTCTCAGATAAAACAGTTTATTGCAGGGCATTTCCAATAAATTGACTCAAACTATGCTCTCTTTAAATGTCAATAGAAAAGTTGAACACGGGTTTAAATCAAAGGTGATGAAGAGAATATATTATCGCAATCAATGCAACAGAAACATGAAAATTAAGGGTTATGTTGCTAATGATTAAATTGTCATTGTCACAATTAAAGTAATAGAAAAATCATATAATGATGCATCAGTTAATAAATACGGCCAGTTTATCATACCCATTTACCTGTATCTGCAATCTATTGCCCGCGGTGATGTTTGAGATTGTCCAGCAAGTTTCCTTTTTAATGCTCTTCTTGTGATTTTGAGTGAGAAGTTGGTAAAGACAAGGAAGGACTCCACAGTCAATGACA
Source organism: Sedum album (assembly GCA_006409495.1). NCBI lineage: Eukaryota > Viridiplantae > Streptophyta > Magnoliopsida > Saxifragales > Crassulaceae > Sedum > Sedum album. The sequence continues at coordinate 160,691 of QZGG01000304.1, read as the reverse complement.
AACTGAAAACAGTGAAGTTGTTAGTTTTTACTGGTAGTCAAACTGACTATTCAGGTATGACTCAACAACTATGACAAAACGCACTTTCTTAATACAATCATTGTATTACAATGTTGAGTCTAATATGAATATGAATCAAATAAACGAAAAGACGGAGCTGTAGAGACTTTTGCAATCTCAATTACACTAGTCACTAATTATATTGCCTCATCTTCAAACACATTCCTATTTCACTTCAATGTCATTGGTTTATGTTTAAAGCTATATGAACAAGAAACAAAATTACCACAGATCAAAATCTAAAAGGAATACGCTTTTTACCTGAGTCTGAGCATCATCACCAGTCACAATGTTACCCACTGTCCGAAGTGCAGGTATGAGAACCGTCGGTGAGGGATGCCTGAATAAATATATAGACAGAGATTCAGTTAGCAAACACAGCCAATCTAAAGCAAAATGAGATATAATTAGATAATGTATGTGCATTCACAATGTAGACCAACGCAAAATTCTTGTCTAAATGCAAAAAATCAACTAAAGTGATGTAACTATTAAGGCAATGGCATAATGAATGGGATCACATGATACTATTTCTGTTTCTTTTACAAATAATGTCCCACACTTCAATTTTAAACCTTTCACAGTTAAAAAAGAGAAAAGTAATAGATACACAATTATTTTCCGGTCAAATGAACCCCAACTAGTTTCAGACTTGATTCCTGAAGAAAATAATAATCCAATCTCTTTCGTTATGTAATGCACTTGCTGTCCCTCATTCAAAAATAATGATAATTATAGATACTTAGAAACTTACAGCAATAGCTCTATGATCCGAGGACATACACCTGCATCAATCACAGCCTGAATTTTCTCATTAGGGCCATCAGAAAGATATGATAGAGCCCAACAAGCATCAGTCAACACTTCTTCGTCATTGAGGTGGATGAGCTGTTGAAGAACTGGTAAGGCAGGCTTCACCTGCAGCAGGAACGAAGGTTGATATGTATGATATCTCAACATAGGGAAATGCACGAGGAATAATCATGCCAACAAAATCCCGAGGAACTGAAAATGCTTTCAATTACCTGTTCAAAAGGTGTTGGTGGTTTACCACGACAGAAGTTAGACAAGGTCCATGTTGCATTTCTTAGCATAGACAATTTAGAGCGATCATTCAACTGCCCAAGCAAAGGCACCAGAGCGCCACTAGCTAAAACAAGATCTCTGCAATTTGGAGAGTCGCCAGCAATGTTTCCCAAAGCCCAAACTGCCTGATACAGATATAAAATTGTTGAAGAACTAAAATCAGAAAACATGAAAATATATATGCATGGCATTGCAGTGTCTCACGGAGAGTATGCTAAATATATACGTTAATAAGATAGACATATGCCCTAACTTGAACGATTTTCCAGGCCCCAGGGTATAGAAAGTAAAATAAGTCAAAATCTAAGAGATAATGATGAAGGGTAGAAGATTGACCTGTTCTCTGACATCATCCGCGGCAGAGCTCAGAAGCTGCACAAACTGAGGAACAGCACCAAGCTCAATAACAACCCTTGTATGCTCAGATGTTCCAGATGCAACATTGGTCAATGCCCATGCAGCTTCAAACTATAGAGCGTACAAATGTGAGAATAAGGAAAATCATGGTAAAGCGAGGAGATGTTTACTATTTCATCACTAATCCGTACTTGAAGCTGTGGCAGATCATGCCTTTGAAGAAATTCCACAAATCGTGGTACAACACCAGCTTTAATAACTTCATCGATTGGGGGGCTCCTTTCTGCAACTCCAGCAAAAATTAAAGATTAGTATGATTTAGGGAGGCGAATAAGGTTGTGTTTATCGCAAGAGATAGTCTAGAAATACCTATTGATAACAACTTCCTAAATTGTGTGGTTGCTTCTAGTTGCACAGAGGGATCATCAGACAATACCCCTTGAACCATCAAAGGAATACTTTCCAGCTATCAGACAAAAATGTGATCTCAGTTGGCAAAAAATGTGAAAAAAGCATTTTGTAAAGCAATGATGAAGACAGCAATTAAAATCAGATTTCAACAATCCCTACTAACAAGGGCAAACATTTTGTGGCAGTGAATGACTTGAGGATCACATACTGGTGCAATGAGTTCATCAGGAGTCAGATCCAAGGGACCTAAGGTTTTTTAATACAACTATTACCAATTCAGGGTTGCCGTAGGCAACCAGTATATCCCTTAACCATCAGAGATAAGCAATAACAAGTATTAAGTCAGGTCAAAGCTAATGATTTTAGTATGGTTAACACTTTTCAAATCCGGAAAAGCATCATTAGAGTAAATAAATGGTAAATTTGTTAACAAGGCAAAGTGTTTAGAATTTAGATGTTTACCATGTTTCTCCTCAAAATTAGTTTGCAGCTACACCCTAGGTATCCATTAAAATGGATACTCTCTTGTTTTAATCTCTACGGTTATAAAAGTTAGCAGCAGCAATCCTAAACCAGTCCCAAGGGAACACACCTTTTCAGACGTTCCTTCCTTAGCATATTTCGATTAATTTTACCAAAAGATACGGTATTTTACCTAACCAGTTTTCAGACTGTGTCCGCAAACCTCAATTATATAAACTCTACAGAAAATTCCTCCGGATGACCAATCTAAGTAAATTCCAATACATACATACATCAAGAGCTAAGTCTAAAATATCCGATTTCAGCAACAAAACCAAACACAAGCTCAAAACTCAGATCTATCAAACACAATTCAACACACAAACAACCCGATTCTCAACCACATCACACTCCTCATCACATCAAGTACCTTTTTAACAACATCAGACTGAGCAGCACCAGCAGACGCTGCAAACATCTGTTGCTGCTGAGATTGCGAAAGCCCTTCTCTCCTCTTCTTCTGCAGATTATCCTCCCTCTTATTCTTCCGAATCTCGACCAGATTGTCCTCCCGTCTACGCCGCGCCTCATCGGCGTCAACTCCGACTTTGTACGACTTCTTCCGCACATCGGATCGAGAAGTAGGACGAAGTGACATGACTCCTCGCCGGATCTCGGTCGGCGGGCTACGATTTGGGTGTAGGTTGAGGCTAGGGTTTCTTTTGGTAAAGTGTTCGACGAAATGCCGCAGAGACGTGGAGCCGACGATGATGATGTTTACATATAAAAATGGATTAGATCATTTTATTAGTTACGGAAAAAGTTTAAGGAATCCAAACATGTTGATGTGAGAAGAACGGCATCATTTTAATTGTTGGTTTATATCACTTCAATGCTTAATATTCAATGCTAAATATTGATAAAGGTCACCCCGAATCAATTGCTAGACTAATTTAAAATTAAGTCTCTATGTTTCACTAAAGTTATTTGTTTCGGTAAATTACTCTCGAATAGTAATAGAGTAAATATCAGGAGAAACACAGAAAAAATTATAAGATCGTAAGACACGATCTCGATCGTTGTAATAATTTCGCGAATGAGATTTAATTAAGAATAAAACAATCACACTCAAGTGTTAGGGTTTTTTGCAAATTCAACCGTTGATTATCAAAAATTTAATCTTAATAATCGAATTATCAAAATGAACCGTTGATATTAAGTTCTCACAAATCTATTGAATTTAACCCATATAAGTAAAGATATTAGTAAAAAAATAACATGTAAGCCATACAACGTAATTCTAATGATTTTGTTAATCTATCCTATATATAAAACGCAAAGGTGGCTATTGACAGTTACCATCGAAGCCACAAATTCTTTCCAAATTTACCCTTTCTTTCTTCTAAAATTACATAATTTTATTGCATTTATTTGATTTATAAAAATATGAATATATAAGATATCGTGTTGATAATTAACATGCACAAAATTGTGCAATCAAGAAAGCTAAAAAGCTTAAGGGAAGCGGATAATTACTTGTAATAAGATAAGACAATCTCAATCTCGATTTTTAATTTTTAATAATTGAAAATAACTATATTTAAATTAAAAATAACTATCGAATTTAACTTTCTTTTTACAAATCTAACAGTACAATTTAATTAAAAACCAATTTTAGAATCAAATGAATGATTAAGATTATATATTCCGTCCTACAAAATTTATTGTACTTCCACATTTTATCCCTTGTAATAAATATCTAAGTATGTTAAAGTAAACTATTCTTCTAGTGTAATATTTTTGTTCGAAAATTTTGTTAGAAGCCTAATGAACATTAGGATATCAGCACAAGTCTCCATATGAATTCCTGCTATATATCTAGCTGATATAGTTTTGGTGCCGCTTTCTTCGCATATCGGCGCTGCAGTTAAAGAACGCCTCCGACCATCAGCTTTCTTCTTGAGTTCACTCCCTTTATACCACACACTTTAAGAATGTGCTTCAGTGGTTAACATCAGCCTTGTTTTGTCCATTTTCACAGGTTAAGTTTTTATTTCTTTCCTCTTTCGTTGCTTCATTCGTAAGGTGTCCGTTGTTGTTTGCGCTCTCTCGTCGGTCCGTCAATGATTCAAGTGTAAACTGAGGAGTTTCATCAGATACCAATATCTCGGCTACACCATTCGAGGCTCGTATCCATTGTTTTCCCTACTGAAAAATGTAACATTTCAAAGTTGACAGTTTTGGTGGATACAATGTAAAATGGAAAATTAATGTTGGATACAAATTACAAAGAAAAATGAGAGAATTCTCCAAAATTTCTTATAGAAAAATGTAGATCAATTGCAGTTTTTACAGTTTGTAGAACATTTAAATTATCAAAACATGACATTATTTTTGGACAACTTTACCCTTTTGAAACATATGTGCTGTTAGTTGATGCCACGATTTTGCACTCAGCACAACACATGCAAGATATGATTGAAAATAAAAGAGTACAAAAAGTCATAAAAATTATCAATAATTTTAATTCAAGTCCTGCTGGACTGGATACTGAATTTGCATTACAATGATTTGATTTGGTGTTTTTTTGTCTTTTGGTGGATATATATGTTTTTATTTTGGTCTTGGACAGCTCAAAAGATCAGACATTGTTTGAAACTCCTCTGCAATTTTGAACCAAACAAACTGATCAGATCAATGTTGAAGTGAAAATAGAGAATTTTTAGATTTGATCTTTTATACTAACTTAAATACAAAAATAGATAAGCTTTGTTGATGAACAGTAGGTGTATTTTATAGGGTAAGAAAGTGCAGAACATTATTACTCTCACATCACTCTCACTAAAATTTACATACAGAGATATGGTTTAAATTAGGATGCAGTACACAAAACAAAAACATAAAGGACATATTTGTCTTATTTCCATATACAAAATAGCAAATTAATTTGTTTACAATTTGCTTATATAACATATTTACAACCCGATACGCAAAAATTCATTTTTTGGAGTGAAATTTGTAGAGAGATGTAAAATCGAAATGCAGACCGGCAGTGAGAACAATTCTTCTTCAAGGAAAATCATGTTTTAAATCTATTTCATTGCTTCTGTTTAAATTGATTTTTTAAGAATAAAAACAGAATGAATTTCAGGTTTCAAAGTATATGTTTTCATTAGCATTCAAAAAATAAGAGACTCCAAGTACAAGTAGATGTTTTTATCTCATTGGAAAACAGTGTAATGAATAAAACAAAAGAACGAATCAGAGTAGATTTGAAGGATTTTAGTGGTAATATGTTTCACATTGTTCAAGCTTTTTTGGTGATTGCTAGCTTTCATTTAAGAGTAGTAAATTGCACATGAAAGCATGTGAGTACATGACCCATCTGTGTGTACTATCTCTGACCCTACACTTGCATTATGTTGTTGTGTCTTGCATACATGTATTATTGTTGGCCGACTTGGCTCTATAGCTACTGCTAGCTCAACTCAACATACGTACATGGATGTAGTATTCATGACCATATAACATATTTATCAAGATGTGGTCTGACTGTGTTGCGCATTCAAGGTTCAACTCGGTCTATGCTTATTGCATATAATGATTTCAAGAAGTGAAAAAGAAAAGGTTGGAAGCATGTTGGAGTTGGAGTTGGAGTTGGAGCATATGCCGGGTTTTGAATGCACATGGCTATCCGTACTAGACTGATCGTGATTTCCGTTTCTTTCACCATCACCATATGCAAGAGGCTCACCATAAAGTTTTATTTTCATTTCTTAAGTATCATTGTGATGTTAACATTAATGTGTATATGATCATCTGCATGAGTTTGGATCATTTGAGACCCACTCTAATATTTGAGACTCACCCATATGTTTGAGACTCCAAATCTCACCTTCCAATTTTTTTAATCCTATGATTATTGTGTTGCCACGTATGTATTTATGCAAAGCACACATGCATTTTATACTCATATACATTTGTCTAGTGGCATCATCTGCCATCATCTACTTTTGCATAAATGCACTTATAACAGTTAGATGCAGTTCCCTGAATCGTAATGGAACTGCACCCTCATATGCATTCCACTTAATTTGTGTATATGCAAAGTTAAAGAGTTGATTCCTAGTACAAGTATGAAGATGGCGACATTATGTGCGTCGTGCGTGCTTTAGGTTCATGATGATACCAATGATGATAGCATGCCAATTGCCATGTCTCATTGTCTCTCTCCATACATGCCAACATTGTACAAATCATATCAGATTCAAATGAATCTCAATACCTATTTCATCCTTTCAACCTTCCTATCTCCATCTAATCACATTCCAAATACTGCAACGCAACTTTCATAACATCAAAATTACCAAAAGTATCAATCAGGTCAAGCCACACATTCTCATATCATAACTAAAACATTTAAGAAACCACGAATAACAATCCAACGATCGAGTTTCTTAAACCATATTTCAAGTAACCAAATGCAATATTATGCAATACAAACAACAAAAACTACGCAACAGGCTTACATTAGCTAGCAGATGGCAAACTCGGCTCAGCGCCCGTCAAAATCTGTGCGATCCTCGCCATTGCTTTCACCTGCATCTTCAATGCAGCTATATAATCTGTTGTTTCTTCTAGAAGACTCGGAAACGATAACTTACCACAACCAGGCACCAACCTCCCCAAAACTCGTACTCTCTTCTCCACCGCCTCCGTCCGCCGCGACTCCCTTGTCAGCCGACTACCGCCGTTGCTAGAACTGGCCGCGAGTTTGTCGTTTGGATTTTTTTTACTAACTTTTTTGAGGATTCTGGAGTGGAGGTGGAGACGGCGACGGTGATGTTTGAGAATCGATCTGCTCCATCGAGTTCGGCCTTTAGCGGTTGCGGCCAGGCACGGGCGGCGGCGGCGCGGATGTTGCGCGGATTAGATGAGGATGAGGTTGAGGAGACGTGGCGGAGAGCGTCTAGGAGTTTGGTGGAGTAGATTTGTTGGTTGGAGTCGGATCTCCATACGGCGGTCCGATCGTCGATGAGTTTATCGACTTTTGATCTCTTCCGCTTTCTCGATTCGCCTCCGAACGACGTCGTTGATGATTCAGCTTGATTTGACATTTACAGAGATTCGGAGTCGATCGGATTGAACCGATGATTGAAGAAGAGGAGATGCTGACGTGGAATTCTAGAATGAAGAAGAGGGAGATAGAGAAGGATAGACAGAGGAGTTGGGAGAAAGCAGAGGGACTTAAAAAGGGAAAATTCCTTATCCGATATTTACAATAATGCCCTTCTCCGCCTTCCCTTGTTTTAACTTTCAAAATTTTATTATAAAGTATTGTGGCCGGCATTCAGATTCAGTGCTTACCGAGCTTTCAGATATTATTATGTGATGCATTATGATTTCCCTTTATTACATATTTCTCTTTTTTAATATAAAAATGCGTGGTTGAAAATTATTTGAGTTTCAAGATTTTGTTTTCATTTGGAACGCTTTTTATTTTCTCACTACTGTTTTTAGTAGCAATGATTTGAAATTCAACTTGGAGAGTGTGTTAAGGAGAGCACATGAAGGAAAGAAAATAAAGTGGGTAAAAATGAGAAAGAAACAAAAGAAAGTGTATTGATGGGAATGTGCATGTGAGTTTTTATGGTAAAAAGATGGCAGCAAATAAGAATAAGAAACCCCACAAAATAACAAAGCCATGTGACCCAACTCCAGATGTGCTGTTGTTTGATTGTCCCAAAAGCAGATTTTGTTTCCCACATGGTACAAGTATCAACTTTCATTCCTGAGGGGTAATTCAGTCATTTTCACTGATCCAATTTTTTACATTCAGAAAAAATTACCAAAAATGCAAAAAAATCACATTACTTTAAATATTTGATGAATAATGAAATTTTAAATGTTGAGTAATATTAATGTGATGTGCAGATAAAGTAGATGCATGTGAAGAAATTAATAATCATAAATGTAGGTATGAAATAAAGAAGGCAGCTTACTTGCATGTGGCTGCTGCTACTTTTGTGGCACTTTCTATCAATTTGATTCTTTTTCTGTTACAAAACTGTTACATCCATTTCTAAATAAGATAAATGACAAGTGGAATAATGAGATAAACTTTGATTTTTGGTTTACATGAATGAATTTTTCATATAATGAGAAAAAAGGAAAATAGAAAACCTGGAGACTAGGGGAATGGGTTGACAGTGATATTTGTCACCTTGTATGAGACAAGTCCTAAACTCGATGTCACCAAACTTAAAGTCTCCCCAGTACATAATTGACTCATAATATGCACACCAAATCCATCCATCCAGGTAATCAACATCTTAAAAATTACATAATCATTTACAAGAAAGTCTCAGTTAACTGGACAAAGTTACACAGACCTGTTATTGAAAGACCACGCCCGAATAAAATTTGCCACACTTGTCAATTGAGAGGTACTCCTGTAATGCTGTTGCAGAAAATGAAACAAATTTAAAAAGATATACACAAACAAATGAACACTTCATAAGAGCTTCAAGTAAAATTCAAGGTGATTACAATTTACAAATAGTAATTAGTCAATATAAGTTAGGTAAGGAAAAAACTTGTGAAGACATTGTATGGGCAGACAGGCATACGAGTGTGTAGGGGAAGTACTGTTTCTATTCTATCATGTCTCGTAACTTGTTGAATATCTTATTTGCATATCAAATTTCAAAAAAATCAGACAAATACAAACATAATCTCAACAACCTGCTTCTACTAACTCTGACACTTAAATGACTCATTGATCATAATCTAACACCACTTATCCTATCTGTTGATTTAAACTCGAACATAGAGTAGACAGATGGTTTAAATATTAAGTAAGTTTGTAAAATCTTTAAGTATACTGAGTGTCAGAAATAGTATCTATAAGAGGAAAAGAAAATCAAATCAAGGCCAATAATAAGGTTTTCAATCAGACAGACAAATGACACAGGCAAAGGATATGCTCCCTAACACAAGGTCTGAAAATGAGACAAGGCACAGCTCTGGATAAGAATCTATTATAACACGGGATTTTTGCAGAATTCTTATCTCATGTGCAAGCTGTCTCTCTATTTGTTTCATATCAGTTTCATTTATTTAAGGTCACATTTAAGGTCACAAAATTTAATTTAGATTACGGGGTTTGCTTAGGTATATAGAGGTTGTATCATGTGGATCCATCCAATTTGGTGAATTCGTGGATCCTCTCTTGCATCCATTGATTACATTTTTGGACGCACCAGATTGCGCCACGTATGTGCATTTGTCATGTGCACATCACGTGTGCACATGACAAATGCACACGTGCAAGTTACATGCTTCATTAATGCGTTGACACAATCTGATGCGTTCAAAAAATGCAATCAACGGGTGCAAGAGGGGATCCATGAGTCCACCAAATTGAGAGTATCCATATGATACATTTCCTAGGTATATATACACACGGCCGTTGAATCCAACTGCCGATGCTTATTTAGCATAGCATCAATAAGTACTACGGCTGAAGCAATCTGAATAGCCTCTCAGCAAGACCATTTGTCTAAGAGAGGTTTTAATAAATTTTCTACACAAGATAAGCTTACGATATGGTGGAAACCCCACATTTTTAGCTGTCATATACATTATTGAAACATGTTATAGAGGACTAAATGCTATTAATAAAAGGCATTGATCACTGACATAATATGTGGTTACAGAACATTTAAGGGTGTCACTGTGCTGGAAAAAATAATCACATCCTACACAGTTAGCGGTGATGTTTAGCTAAGCTGTATCTCAGCACTAAAATATAATATATAAGGTTTATATAGTCTAGAACATATAAGTAACATGAACGCACGAGGACATGACTTAATTAGCAATCAATCCGACAATGCTTATCTTTCAAGGGTGGTCATGGCCATGATGCTAATCATGATAATCACATTCCTACAACTTTATCATGTGCATAATATGTCTTATATAAACAGAAGTCAAGCTACTGAGAGACACGATGGGCTTTGTGCATGTATAAACTAAGCAGAAAGCCATGTGGGTACGCCGTTTAGATAATGCTACAAAAACTATAGCTGTTTATTTAAAAACCTGAGGAGGAATCTTTAAAAAAGGGATCATATCATATGTTTAGGCAAAACTAAGTAGAAAACAAACCAGCTGCAGAGCACAGAGTCGTATCCTAAGATTTAAAGTGGAGAACCCTTTTCAGTAATTACAATAAACAATGAATTTAATTCCATAAAACTGGGCTGCAAAGTAGCCAAAAGTATAACTAATGCAAGATGAGACGGTAAGTGTGAAGCAGTGCTTACTTATATCATACACATGGCATGGGAACTTGTGAAACTTTGACCCCTAAAAATGGGGATGCATCCGCAATAATTGTTAGTGATTACTGGCTCTGTGTCTCCCCGATATGGTACAATAACCTTCATACGTCTTCTAGATGGAGAAATTTGCTTTGAGACAATCAGCCAAATCAGATTTATAACGGTACAAGATCAGAAAGAATTTAAACGCTGCATTCTGAACCTTTAGGTTTTTTCTTTTTAAACTATAAGGTAAGTCAAAATTTGCATGTGCAATTATCCCGAAGTGTGCAACACTTACATACCCCCAGCTTAAAACTCACATAATTAATCAATTATAGATTTGATGCCAGGAAGGGTAAAAGTATCGTACCAATCCCAGGGTAAGAAACCTCACTTTGAAACCGGTAGAGATATGTTGTTACTGATGGATTGCTTGGGCTTCACGATATGAGAAAGCTTGATTTCAGTAGGACTAATTTCTTGGGCTACTTCATGAAACTGTACTTCAAAAGCCAATGATCGGTACAAGCACACTTCATCTTCCTTACAGTAATAAACCTGGAAAGCAAATCACAATTAGTCATGTTCTCCACAGACATGCGAAGCCAAAAATTATATTTGATATTTTTATCCAGCACATAGCATGTCTTTTCCCCCTCACAAGTCACAAATAGGCTAATAGCTTTGAAGCCGGGTACCAGTTAGATAAGTTAAAGCTAAAACTATGAAACGTTCTTAGGCAACCTGAGCCAGAAAGTATAGAGAGGATGATCCAGTATAAGTACTTTTGAACTCCTTTCTAAAGTCATACCTTGCAATATACTTTTCCAACTGCTGAGGCAGGTGATTTTCTTTTGTAATGAAGAGTTCCAGAGCCATCTGCACTGAGATTCCCCTCGGGGGAATCTATGAGAATTGAATCTTCGGGATCACTTTCAAAACTATATTTACTGCGAGCCTCCTGCAGAGATTATATAATTTCAAGATAGAGCAAAGCACAAACCAGACATTAGTAGGCATTATTCTTGAGTGGATGGAGGGCAACCTTTGAAAAATGGTAGCCATCTGGAAGAGATACACGAATAGACAAGTCACCTTCACTGGATGAACTCCCATCAACTTTAATGATCTGAGTGTCGGCCAGCGAGCGTCTCCGGAGGCGCTTAAGAGAGTTGAGTTTTGGTGCTGGGGGAAGAACCCTTTTGAGCTCAAGTGTTAGAAGTTCAGGGTCTTTCTTGTTCAAGTCGAGATATCTGATTACACTATTGTTTGTATCGGCTATGAAAAGTCTTCCTGCACAACAACATTCTAAAATTACAACAGGAACAAAATAATTATCGATACTAATCTGATATGCTTTCTTCAAGTGGTCAACACCATATGGTTTCAACTTTCAGTTAACATGAAAGCTAAGCATTTCAATACGTCGACTCTATTTAGAGGAACATAATTCAAACCATTTAAATGAAGTTATCAGTTAAATAATAGACATGCTTACCATCAGTGGTTTTAACCAGTCCAGCAGGCTCTGAAAGCTGAAGTATCAGGAAATTGATTGACAGTGTCAGATAAATATCCAAACAAGAAAGCCTAGTTACAGGATGCACGATTATAAACAAAAAAGAGAGTGCAGATTAGTGACATAAATTAGACCATAAATTATGATATCTTAGGAGTTTTACTACAAATGCTGGAAGCCAAACTTATAATCTAACCTGAGCTGTTGTAGCTAATCCATCCTTAAACCCAGCTTTCCCTGTTCCAGCAATTGTTGTGACTTTATTACTCATCAAGTTCAGCTTCTTGATCTGAAATTTTGAATGATTTACTCTATCATCCCAGAAACAAATCAAGGTTTGTTTTTAAAACGAAATGCGTGATAAAGACGGATGGTACCTTATGGTTATATGAATCTGCTATATAAATTTGAACTCCGTCTCCACATAAGACTCCAAGAGGATGCTGAAGAAGTACTTCCGAGCCCGTGCCATCATGGTCCCCAAACTGCAGGATCATTCACGGTTAACCACAATTTATGCTAATTGTAGATGCACTGAGTGCAGATTGAGTCACTTATATGTAAACAACACGAGACGACCTTGAACAAATTCTCTGCAAAAAATGGATCACCACCAACCAACAATCTTGAACCCCCAGTTTTGAGATTAACAGCTCGTATGGAGCTACTCTCGCTGTCCGCAACATATAAATCCTTTGAATCTGTTGGCACTCCAAGGTATAAGCTACAATATATTGATTGTGTGACATAGCAAAATAGTGTACCGCCAAAGTAACAAATTACCCCTTACCAGGCGATATAGATATGCCTGAAGGTTGCGCAAAGGAAGTATTAGTAGAGCTGTAAATTAAAGGATAAGACAAACATGTCAAAGTCCAATTATGGTATGGCAATTAGAGGAACCTATTGTAAAGACCAACTATTGTAAATCAATACGCTCTCCCCACAGCCTACCATATGGTATATATTACCTAGATCCATTCAAGTTCCTCTCGTAGCCATCACCACTGAAGGCTCTAGTCGTTCCATCTACTGTATCATATTCCCATATCTGATGCTGGCCAGCCATTGCAATATAAACCTTCTCGCTAGCTGGATCAACACACACATCCCATGGAGAGTTGAGGACCTGAAACAAATTATAGTCAGACACCTCTCCATGTGTACAGCATAAGTGGTACAAAATCAATGAGTATTGAAAAAGAAGACATTCTGTCATGTTAACTTCATTTGGTCTGAATCATTAATCTAGTTTCCAATCGTTTTCGACTTGCCTGGATGCTCCCCTTCCCACCCCCTTTATAATCAGACCCTTTGGTTCCATTTCCAGCGAGAGTGCGAACTGTTTCGTTAACAAAATCAATCTCCCTGTTATGTCAGATTTTTAGAATTAGAAAAATTCTCTGACTAACAGTGATCAGTTTAAAAAGATTTGTTGATATGGAAACTGTAGCATTGTGCATATAACTAAATAAAGCGCTCAAGTGCATCCAAACTCTTAATTTACATTCATAAAGCCACATCTCAACCGTCCAACTCATTCATTACTTTATCAATTTGGTGTCACGTGACAACCACCAACCCACTTGCATTTAGTGTTATCCACTAACGCAAGAGGTAGACATGTGTCACCGAATTGATGAACTAGTGGATGAGATGGACGGTTGACATGTGGCCTTACAAATGTAATTTAAGGATAAATATGTACTTGTGTGTTCCTATGATAATGTGAATGTAGCAAGAAGAAAGCTGATGTTGGCAAGGCATCATGAAACTTGGTATGCAATAAATGAATTTAAATATTTAAACTCATTTCTACCTTAGAGCATGGTTTTCAGTATCTGCCACATACAGAATATTTTTGGTTGCACTGTATGCAAGGCCCTGCGCATTCGATAGCAACACTGTAAATATAGTTTTTGATGTATAAATAAAAAAAAGGGATTTGAAATCATTGAAGAAAAAAATCATGTGACACATTCCTGTATTATCTTAATATAACCTGAGGGCGATTAAAGGTGGCATCATCAAAAGAGCCATCTTGCAACCCCTCTTCCCCAGTGCTTCCAATTTGAACAATGAAGTTTCCATCCAATGTAGTTACAACCTAAATTAAACATAAATTGTACCATAAGTTCAAACAAACCTGATAAGAAACACTATTTGAAAATTGCTTGGTCAGTGATGAAATGATGAAAATGAAAACATGAGGGCATTGTCTCATGTTCATTTATCTGCAAAATATTAGCTATGTGAAGTGTGAAAATGTGAGTCAAGGAAAATGAATGAAACATACGATACGATTATGATTACTGTCTGAAATGAAAAGCCGGTTGTTGAGGGCATCCAAAGCTATCTTCCCAGGATATTTCAGTGGGGAAGCTAGAAGGCGGGGATCATTGTCTCTTTCAAGATTTAGCGGCAAAGGGGTGTTGTTTAGCAGCTTCTTTTGTCCATAAAACAGGATAGCTGCCGCTACTAAGTCATCAAGATCCTAAAAGCGAGAACAAGAAATATTAATTTCTTTTTTACAGTTATCTATAGAGTCGCATATAAACTAACTATTATGAACAGAATGCCACATAACTTGTCCACTTAGATATACCTGTCTACGGCCTTCCCCAGCTAATTGAGCTAGGACTTTACCATTGGGCCCTACTACAACAAAAGTGGGCCATGAGCTAACACCTAGCTCTCGCCACATATACATGTCTCCATCATTCACAACCTATCCAAAATAACACGCGGTTGAATAGGCAAAACAGGTTTTAATTAGAAAATTCAAGGTGGACAACATGCGAACATAATTAACAGCATAACATTCACCTACGTAATACCTGTAACTGACAAATATGTTTTATATAAACTTACAGGATGAGTAACATCATAACGTAAGACCGCATTACGGATAGCATCTAAATCTTTCTCATTGTCAAACTTTGCTGAATGGACACCGACAACTGCAAACTACATTTTCAAAGGTGAAGATCAGATGAGTGTTTAGAAGACTAATCTGTGATAAACATTATAAATAAAAGCGCCTTAAAATCAATTATCGATTGTAACATTTTGGGTGCTCACATTTAGTACATTAATCTGCAAACACCTAGTTCTGATTTGGGCAAAGCTTTTTAAGTATCTATATATTTCTAGAACCTACTTTGGGATTGAAAATGAGAGCGCATCAGGATTTAAAGATACTAGTCTATACCGGGGAATCTCTGTACTTCTTCTCCAAATAATCTAGATCTGGCAACACATGCATGCAATTGATACAACAGTAGGTCCAGAAATCAAGCAAGACCACTTTTCCCTTGAGTTCCTATCCGATAAGAAAATTGGGGATAGTAAGTCTGAAAATTACAAATACATTATTTTCATCACATTCATAAATGATACAATGGTAAAAGGACCATTTACTCTTTCAATATAATTATATCGTCAAAGAAAGAAAACATATCAGAAGGGTGGTATGTTTTGAGGTAGCATTGACATGTAGCAATGCAAAAGAAGGTTTTATAGTCAAAATATAACTCAGAATAAAAATGGATTACACGAACGCCAATATAATTGCAAATTCTTACATTATTACTATTTTTAGCAAACTAAATGTCATAAATGAGCCTATAATATAGCTAAATAATCGGCTTACAGTCATGGCTTACTTGCCCTAAATGCAGGGGAGCTGAGTTCAGCCAATCAAGCTTGGCGGGAAATTCTGGCACTACGGGAGCATCCCCTCTTCAATAAGCAGAAGATAATAAACACATACAAGTGAGAGAAAAAAATTGTTTAGGTCCTACAGCTTAAGTGTCAGGCACCAGAAACTGGAGGGAGATATTGTTACGGGTGATATGGATACATGAAAACCTTAGGGTTAAGGTTATTCAACAATAAGAAAGGAGACAGTAACGCCATCACTATGCGTACCTGGTTTCTAACTCCGAAATATAGTCCATAAACTTTTGAACTCGATCATCTTCTACATTTCATAAGACAAAAAAGGACAAAGTAAATATATTTATAAAGCAGTTTCAAAGGTTTTACTGTTTTGTCAAAATGAACTAAATTAAGTTGAGCTAAACTGACATTAAATGGGGAGTCGTTTAACTCGTAGTTTGAGAAGAAAAAATACGTGTGTAAGATCTGAACTTAAGTGACCTCATATACACTTTTTCAATTGCCCATCAATAAGTGCAACTTAAGTTAGGAGATTACGCGCTAAATAATGAATGTTTACGAATGAGTTCCTTGGTTTTCCATTGTATACTAATTTCTCTACGACAACTAGATCGAACAACCACTGATTATTGCTAGCTGTACAACACAAACAAACAGTATCAACACCATACTATTTCTTCATAGTGCATCTTTCTTTTCTCAATGGAGTAAAAGTTTATTAAAAACGGATTATAACTTCATCAAAGAAACTCCCTGCTATTACATGTGTTTGTTTGCATATGTAGTGGAACATAGAAGATTTCAGAGAGGTTAAATGTTATTTTTCTTTACACTATCACCAATTCATAAAGAAAGTTACAGCAACAAAGGCTAAAAAAGAATAGAGTATTCTACGAATAATGACAAAATCAATACCTTTATTTGGATTAAATGTAAGGCGGTTAACTCCAAATAGCATGTTCCACAGAGCTTTAGGAGACGCATATTGCATTGCCTACTTGGCATGCACATTGCAGTTTAATTATAAGATCAAGGCAACAATTATAAATAAATGCAACACATCACATAAATATCAGCAATCATGAATTATATTACCTTCCTGTTACTAAAAGCAAAAAGGAGACACGATACTGAAATGCCTAAACTTCCATATCTCAAGATATCACGCCTAGTACCCTGCATCAGTTCATTATTCCAAGATAACATAAGGACACAACACCCACAATATTTTCACAATCCAAATCCCTGAACAGCATGGAATCAGGGAACATGCATCATCTTTCTATATCTTTTATTGATCAAATCATTAGGAATTTGATGTACTGATATTAGACTAAATGAGAGCATGTAAAATAAATATACCCTTGAGCGAGCCTGATTCATTCTCTTTAATTCTTGGTCCACACTTCAAATTCTTATTTCATTTCAATCCACGTACCTCTATTACTTTTCAAATTTACAACTCTCAGGCAATGCAACCCCGTAAGGAGCCAATCTAGTTTTCACAGGATCTACAACATTGTAGCACTAGGTTAAGTGGTGTATCAGATATGAGTTCAAAAAGCACAATCTCAGAACATTGATTTTCTGGCTCAAAATAATAGGGTTTATTTTAAGCAACTGCCAGCACATGCCTGGCGACATGTGACACTTATAAGTGGAGGATCAAACTCAAAGATAATGATACAATTCAGAACTTTGGTTGATAAATTATAATAGCGTAAAAAGACTGCCTAATTATAATAATAATAGAAGATAGAGATTTGTAGATATCAGATGTCTATTAGTAAAAAAGAAAATCCGTCTTACCGCCCCCATTGATAATATGTTCGGAGTGGAGCCAGTAGCTTGAGCTGATCCATTTTCTGGTCTCTCAACAAGATCTGAGGCAGAATCATTAAGGAATTGAGGATCCCAAGACCTTTCATCTGCAACATACTACTTTTATTAGATCACATTTTACCCGTGACAAAAAAATCCTGTAAATAGCACATAATACAAATTGCATTTGCCTTCGCTGAGACCACAAAATAACAGACTTTGCTACCAGTAACTGAAGCCAACTCTTTCATCAATCATCATTAAAGATTATGAAAACAATGAAGACTTGAGAACTCTGAAAATTGACGAAATTTCTTGTCTTTTAAGTCTCAAAAAAGCTGCTGACAAATGAATTCAACATGTGAAAGATTAACACCATATAAGGTTCATGTTTTCGTAGACTACATACTATTGAAAGAAGAGCCACCGTTGACAATATCATGGATGGAGATGTCTCCAATATCCTTCCTGATGAGTGTTGGACCAGCTGGTAAGAGACTCTCTTCTGATAAAGTAGTTGTCACAGAAATACATCTGTAATGGGCAGAAATATATCTCAATTGAAAGGATATTTACTTAGCAGCAGCAGTGTTCATTAGATCAAGAAATGACATGAAATATAATGAGGCTCAAGGATTCATTGTAAATGCAGTAAAAAGAGATTCGACAAGTATAACAAACTAACTGCACGTAAATCAACCTGATAGGAAATATTGCTAGGTGTAGGGCATATAATGATTGCATGGAGCATTGTGAAGGGATCCATAAAGAAAACAGATGGAGAAAGAGAAAACATGAGCACCTACCTCATCTGTGCAGCTTTGGCAGCTTGAACTCCAGCTAACGCATCTTCAATAACAATGCACTGCAAGAAATAAATAAATAAATTGGTAATGCATCAGTGACAAGCAATCTGAATGCGAACAAGTCAAAAGATTATTGGTTCTAGGTATTTGAACTTGGCAATTTTCTTTAGTAGATGGCAGAGAATGCCATCCTGTAAAATATTCATGAGGAAGTGTTAACTTGTTAGTGATGAAAGATGCCACCTAATCTAACCTCTAACCAGTAAGTAGTCTAATAGACGCACGTGACGCAATATATGTCACTAAGCCCAAAATGAACACTCTAGAAGAGCCCAAACGACATCGATCCACGCACTAATTGACATCATCATTAATATCTATCTTCCACTAGTGCATGAGAAGAGAAAACAAGTATGTATTTTGAGTTGATACATTTAATTTTAATAGTTTTCACGTTTTAAAAAATTAAGCGCAATTGTTTATGAAGCTAGATACCTCTTCAGTAGGAACCCCTAAGATCTTGGAGGCGGCAAGGAAAATATCAGGGGCCGGTTTCAAATTCTCAAAAGCATCAGCTGACACAATTGCATCAAACCTAACATCGAGAAACTGAGAAGTGTTAGGTATGACTATTCACGTTACGTAGACAAGTTAACTTTAGTGACTAGCAGATATCGTTCAAGATATTTGTATTAGTGCAAGCCTGGCTTCTGTTGCGTGTAATAGATTTTTAACAAAAGACCCAGTAAAGTACTAACTTAAGAAATAAAGACCCACTTTCCTTATACATGCAGGTACTTCACATATCAAGGGACTGTTTTGCATTAGGCCAATGGAACTTTTTTAAGTAATTGGAATGGCATGCTTATACATTAGGCAGTGCTTACAATGACAATGGTAAGCCAGCAGCAGCTAAATTTGCATCGACCTTAATACGGTCTGCACTGGATGCAACAGCAACCTTCAGGCCTTTCCTTTTACACTGCCAAATGATCAAAAGGTTGTAAATGAGCACGATGGTTTCAATAGAGACAGTTTTTCAGTAACCTAAAAATTTGATAACCTACCTCATTTATCAATTCAATTGCACCTGGAAATCCAATTCCAGAGTTCGGTTTTGCATACTGCGGGAGATCCAACATCCAAGTAACATATGAGTAAAGTATTTGAAAAGTAGAAGGCCAGTGTGAAAGCATAGAGTAAACATCAAAGATCAACACCTTATCCAGATAAATCTCGAAAAACCTCTTCTTAGCTTCCTCCGTATTGAAACCTTTGACTTCTTTAACAGATGCCACCCCTCCCAAAAAGTTTGCTTCTCCTATTGATAGATATGGTATATAATTAGGGCCAGGTCAAAGCAATCAATCAAACTCATTCATAGAGCCATGTCCTGTAAGTTACAAATTACCAATTCACTCAGATAAAAGATTCGAAACCTATTTAATTTTGGTAGTTTACACTTTACATATACTGACTGAGCATCTGACAAGATAACAAACAAGCGAATAATGGAGAGGAAAAATACTTAACGTAATGAGTTACATATTACTCCTAAAGTTACCAATTCACTCAGATAAAAGATTCTAAAATTATTAAATTTCGGTAGTTTAAAAATACTGACTGAGCATCTGACGAGATGGCAAACAAGCGAATAATGGAGAGGAAAAATACTAACATTGCTGATGTAATCACCTAACAGTTATTAATGACCCCCAGATGTATTCACTCCATATCCAATTCTACAATGACAAGCCACAGTCAAATAAGTATTTCACATTTCACCCCATCAAACTAATTCTTAACTGTTCAATTAACAAAAACATCAAAAAATCACAATTTAAACTAGGAGGCTTTCTAAAGCACTGAAACCCTAAACACCAAACAAACGGTTACACACCAAATCCCAACCAAGTAACCATATCCAAACTCACCAGTTCCCATAAACGGCACAAAGTCCTCCACACTTACATCCACTCCCATCTCAGCAAACACATCCACCGCCGCTCGCCGCGACGGATCCTCACTGTTACACAAAACACCATCCATATCAAACAATACCGCCGATACCTTCCCCCAACCACTCCTCGCCTCCTCTTCCACTGCCTCCTGCTTAACGCACGCCGTCAGCGACATAGATGAAAATCTCCTCAGTCCGAACTGTAAACTGAAAACGCCTCCGCTCGACCTCGATTTGGTCCAATTGTTATTCGGACCGGCGATTCTGTAGGTGGATTTCTTGTGGAACGGTAAGGTGAGACGTGAGCTGTGGAGGAGTGGAAATGTTGACGGCGCTGAGATTCGCGACGCCATTTTTGGATTTTTAGATATGGCGATTTTGCATTTTTTGTTTATTTATTTTTTGTAATGTAATTTGATTTTCTTATCTGTTTTGGTTGGTTCTACGAGTTGCGCGGAATCGATTTCCCAGTTTTTATAAATGACGGAATTGCCCCTAAAACATCTAAAATTGAACAAAGTTGTTATCGGTGCATACTGACGTCAACCGGTCCATATTGACCTTTAGAGAACGGATTGAGATCCAGTGCAGCGTACTGCACTTTACAGCCGAAAGTTAAATGACGTTGTTTTGAGTTAATGAGATCAAAACTACGCAGTTTTATAAAGGGTTCAATAATTTTAAATTTGGGTTTTAGTAAAACAGCGTCGTTTTGATATAATTCAAACCAAACTATGTCGTTTTACGAATAAATTTTGAATTTGAAATTTGAAAAAATGCTGCATTTGGCTGTAGGCTGTACGGGATCCGGATCCTCAGAGAACAGTATTGACTGGCCTATTTAAATAAGAGTGTTGTTATGTGCGGAATCAGATCACGTGCTGCGCTGCCAAAAACTGCGAGATAAAACGACGTCGTTTGGTCCTTAAAACGATGTCGTTTTGACAACGAGGTCATTTTGCAATTATAGGGTTTTAGATTAAACTACGTAGTTTTATTTAAAAACTATATAAAACTACGTCACTTTTGAACTTGCAGCACATAGCAGCACTGAAAGTGGCTGCACCGGATATGGATCCGTTATGTGCACCGATAATTCAGTATTTATCAAATGTTGAAATGACGAAAATACCTTCAGGGCAAGAATAAAAATAAATGATGGAAAAAACAATTTCGAATCATATATTAGGCTTTTCTCTTAAGCAACCATGTTAACAGGGGTATTTGTGTCAGTAGTCAGCACTGATCGAAAGTTTGTGCTCCTAACATCTCTCGATTTAGATTTAGGATGTTTTATTTGTATAAATAATAAAACACGCAAGAGCTTTATTACAGTTACTTATATATGATTAAAGTATTTATTTTGCATTATTCATTCACGCATCTTGTACAATATGAAATAATTATATCGATTTTCTAACACGTTTCTCGCGGATCGTAATTTTAGTGGTCGTGGTGGTTGACAATATTTGTCGTTTTGAAGACACGGAATTTGATGATGACTTTACACTCTCTCCAGCAACAACACTACTTGCAGTTGGAGGAGCGGTGCCGGAGCTACTTGGCCTTGTTGATGCTTGAACTTGGCTATCGCACACACTAGTAGATGTCATCGAGCTCAAGTCGCTTGATTTTAAACAGCTACCCTTTGAACTTTCCATGTCTATATATGTAAGGTTAACAATAGCAATGTACTGATGCACAAACCGAATCCCATTTTGTCTATTTATAGGGAAAATAACTAAGCATGCCTAGATTATTTATACACATGCATGCATCATTATTTTTTATGATCTAATTAAATCATTAGTATATGATCTTATTATTTTGTCTGAATTTTTAAAATTACGTTGTTTTAACTCGTTATTAATCACATTGACTGCATTTATTAAGATCCGTACTCACATTTTTTTGACATTTTCTTAAACAGATTTCAGTGTTTCTGAATTTTAAACTTGTTTCAGTTTCAACATGTCTTTCACTGTAACTTGCAAAGCACATGATTTAAATTTCGTTTCATCAACAAAACAACTAGAAAACCTCTAAAAGATTCAGAATAAATTGAAATATAATAAAATAAATATTAGAAGGGTAACTTTGTCATTAACAGTTATAGGGTTAAGTTCAGGAGGATCATTATGTTTTCGTGAGATGGAAAGAATAAGTTTTTAACCATTGATTTGACCGATCTGACGGTTGAGCTTAAATTAAGTTTAAATTAAATAGAGTGGTTGAACTTGCAAAAAACACGTAACATTTTGATTGTTATTTAAATATAAATCTCGTTATTAGTAATCAACGATTGATATACCCTCACAAAAATATATGTGTCCGCCTTCATCTTCCCCAACAGTTATAAAATTATTTTGAAAAAAAGTTGACATTTAGAATTTTTTACTTTTCTGCAATAATTCAATATTTTAGCTTACTCCATAATGAATAATCTTATTTTTCCAATCTCTGGCATGGTAACTAAGAATTAAGATGCAGCATCGGACATAGTGAGGTTTCCTTTCAAGGAGGTTTCCTCTCGGTGAGGTCTTTCACAGAGGTTTTTCTTACGGAGAGATTTTTTTTCTCATTTTTCGGCGGAGAGAATTTTTTGGATTGTTGCCTCCTTTTTCGAGGGTGGTTTCTTCCTTTCTTATTTTGTATTCCTCTCCTTCCGCTTCTCATGGATCTGGATTTGGTTCTTTTGTTTTTCGGCTAGTTCGGAGATGATTTTTTTTCTACCGGTGGCTCTCTTCGCAGTGGCCTTCTTTTTCCTGCACCTATTCCGGTGCTACACCTTGCTGCTCCTCAGGACGATGGCTCTTCCCAGGTGTTGCTGCATGTTGCCACGTGCTTCATCTTGTTGCCACGTGCTTTGTCTTGTTTCATCGTACTCTTATCGTATTCTTCAACTTGCAATTGATACATCTTAGATTTTAGTTTTTTCAGTTCTCATATTGTACTTGAGTTGATTCTGTTTATCTGTTTTATTTAATTTCGTATCTTTTAATTATATCAAATCCGACAAAATGATTATTTAGGTTTTTTAAGTCATTGTATTGTACTCATCAAACATTTTCCCTCATTTATCAAAAAAGAAACTTGCAGCACTAGAAGATTCTGCTAAAATGCGCGTACACAACTTACTATCTTGCGCATGTGAGTGCAGACAGAGGCGGGAAGAAGCTCGATGAGAGAGAAAGATATGATTAAGTGACGAAGCTGATGACGACGAATAGCCAAGCCAAGCAATGGTCGATAATTGGATACGGAACACAACACTCACACTATCACCAATTCCAATCGATATCGAGTCATCAAAACCCCTCTTCCAATTTCGCCGCTTGCTCATTTTCTCAAATCCCTAAACCCTAATTCCCAAATCTTCAATTCCATTTTTCTTCATCCAACGACTCTTTATTCGCTCCCTCTCGCTCCGGTTCATTCACCGCTGCCCATTGCACTTACCGGTTAGGGTTTTGGAGGTGAAAGATTGTGTCTTTGGAAGGTTTGTTTGCTTGGTTGGTTATTGTTTGATTTGTTGGAAAAGATGGTTCTTTGAGTGTGGCTTGCTGTTGATTTTGTTGTGATGTGAAAGATTTAGGGCTTAGAGTCATAAACCCTAAAACCTGGAGCTGTTTCATCCTTGTGTTTCAGTGATCGAGGACTGGGGATGTAGACTGTAGATTTGCTTGAGAAAGCTGTTAGCCTTTAATTGTTATCATTGCGTGTGCAAGCTTATAACTTTCTTCCATTGTGGGATGGTTATTCTGAATGATTTGTTGACTGTTTAAGGATTTTCTGTTAAATTACAGCTGGTTATGTTTCTGAGTTGTGACGGTATGGTGAGTTTGTGATGTTTAAAGTAATCAGGTGTTGATGCTGAGCCTATTTTGGTTACTTGAGTCAAAATAATGTTTGTATCGTGGTAAAAACTTTGTATTGATGTTCTCACTGTCAGCAATTTAAAATTTCGAATTTTACTCTTATATTAAGTATTGTCATTTTCAGTTAGTTAGTTTCCGTTATGTTTTGATGATCTTCTCCCTCTTTTTTAGTTGTTTAATAGATTGATTGTTTGCTTTTTTTTAAAAAAATCTTTCGTTTTGGTAGTTCCTGAAACCGTGGTTCGTGATAGTTGCAATGGAAGGTGTGGGAGGTTTCAGTTTGGCTGGAATAAGAAGTGGTGCGACGAAGAGAAGGAGTCAGTCAGCCAGACGTCCTCGTACTCAACCAGCAGTTTTTCCAGATTTTCGAGACAACTGGTCCTTATCATCCACACCATCAGATAACATGAGCAAGGGCTCAACTGAAGATGACAATGATGTTGACATAAACTCTCGGAAAAAGGAGCGAACACTCAACCAGTGTATCTCAAATGCTCCTCGGGTGAAAACCACTGACATTTTTTGTGATGATGACTTGGAGAGGTCTCCTAGAGCTAATTTTGCTCCTGTCAGTAGGGAAAGAAACTATGCATACCCAATCAAGAAAGTGAATGATAGTAGTAGTTCCGGACAGTCTGGATTGGTTTCGTCAGATGGACCAGATAATGAAAGGAAAGTTAGGAAATTGAAGCTTAAGCTTGGTGGCGTCACTCACACCTTACATACCCAGTTACATAATGATGGGGCTTCAGCTGGCGGATTGTCATCAAAGCCTAAGATACAGGTATTTAACTAACTTCAATTGTCAGTATCTGATTTCATTGGTACTTGAAACACCATTATAGCTTTTTCAAAAGGAAAACAGAAGGATTTTGAATTTATATGCATTTTATTTTTGTGGAGGTTAGTCATCATATAACTTCTGAGGCAACACTTCATTTCTTTTGTAGAAATAGGTTGTAAATGAAATATATCTAACAACTCAACATTATTGCATACATGGTACCAGTTAATGGTCTACCTCTGGACCATCTAAAGACTTATGCTTTGGGTACTTGTTTATCTGCAAAACAGAACCTTTATCATTCATATTTAGCAGTTTGCTGGTCTGTTTCATTTCCATTCTGAGCTTCATTGTTTATCAAATACTCTTTTGTCTGTTATTATCGGAATATATTGCCTATTAATTTTCACAGTAATTTTATTGATTTTTTTATTACAGGGTACTTCAGATGTTGGTAGCTCACTGGCTCCTTCTCAAAGAGTTCGAGAGAAAAATATGTCATTAAATGATCTAGGAGTTCGAGGTTCTGGAAACTATATGGATAAGATGACACTTGATAGTGCCTCGGATGATAAACTTGAAGCTGTGCGCAAGAGTAAGCGTGTTTCTAAAAGACGTATAATAGATGAATCGTATGAGGATGGTGGGGGTCTCAAATCTGCTAAACTAAATTCCGACAGTGGATTTGAGTACGACTATAGTGTCGAGGAGGGAAGCAAACAAAAGAGTAATATTTTACGGGTATCAAAGAGAGATAATGATCATCAGCATCATTTAGATGCACGAACAAGCAAAAGCAATAAGTCATCTTGTTCAGAAAAATCATCAGAAGATTTTGACTATTCAGGTGAGGAGGAGTTGGTATCTGATGAAGATCTTGGAGAATCCAAAGGAAAAAAGACTAGGAAAATAGTTGATTCTGTGTTGGAGCCCAGAAATGAATTAGTTATCACCACCCGCCAGAGAGCACTTCAAACTGGAATTTCTGGTGGAAATCCTAGAGTTCCAAATGCACTGCCTCTTGCCCCTCCCAGAAGTTGGTGGCACACTTCACTTCTCATAATGATAACGAATGATCTTCCATTTTATTAGTTAATCACTTTTTCTTATGATAACAGAGCAAAAGGAAAAACTTTCAGAATTAGAGCAGCAACTAAAGAGGGCTGAAGCCCTTCAGAAACGGAGAAAGCAAGTGGAAAAGGCGAATCAAGAATTGGAGGTACATTGTTTTCTTTATAATAATCTTTATTTTTAGGATTTCATAATTCTTACTTGACTTTTGATCTGGAATAAACAGGCTGAGGCAATCAGAAAAATTTTGGGCCAAGATTCCAGTAGGAAGAAGAAAGAAAACCAGCTCAAGAAGCGACAAGAGGAACTAGCACAGGTTACATGAGCTTCTGTAGTTTAAAATCAAGCATATAACAACACAAACACAATGCTAATCACCGATCTTCATCAAATTCTACGTTTCGCAGGAAAGAGCGGCCAACGCGAAGAAACTTGCATCAAATACTGTGAGATGGACATCTAACAGGAATGGAATGTTTGTAACATTCCCTGAAGAGATGGGGCTTCCTTCTATATTAAAACAAGAGAAAGCAAGGTATATATTTGCACAACATAATGAACCAACAATATTATTGAACTAGTTTGGAGTGTCACTCATTAAAAATCTGCCAAACAAGCAACGAGATTGTGTAGGTAATATACATCTGTTGGAAGAATGGTGTCATCAGTCATCAGTCGTCGTGTTGTGTTGTGTTCTAAAGATAGAACTCATCTTGATTTTATCACATAAATTGATGAGGGTTACTTTAAAGTTCTAACCATGAATTTATTTTGGTTGTGCTTACTTATGCTCAGTTACCCGCCTCCCCGTGAAAAGTGTGCTGATCCATCTTGTTCCAACACATACAAGTATCGCTGCTCAAAAACAAAGCTTCCTCTTTGCAGCCTTCGGTGTTACAAGGCAGTTCAGGCGCACAATCAACCTTCTAACGCAATTCAATGATTTGGTAATTTTTACATTGACTTTACCAATCAATCCATGATATTCTATTTATTGAGCGACTATTATTGACATAAGAAGTTGCATCTGCTGCAGCGGGTGCTAATGACATATGCACCGATGTATGGACACATTTCATGACAAGAACCTGCTGATGTATGTACGTATGAGAGTTGAGAGCATCGAAAAACTGCATGTTCACGCAGTCTAATATGTTTCGATATATAAGCTTTTGTGCCAGACTTTATTCAAGGAAATGTTTCATATTTGTTTATTCTCATATCTCAATCATAGCAGTTACAAATCATTTCATGGTCACACAAAGGACATCATAGTACCATCCCCAAAGTTGTATTAGTTACGATTCAGCCCCAAACCTTACAAAGATTACATATGACATCTTAATAGACGGCCCCCAAAGTTCAAGTAAATACGATTCAGCCCTGTCTTTCCCACTCCGGTTGCGCTTCGCTGTTTGTCTTCGTCATTCGTAGAAATTACGATCGGCGAAATCTCACGGTCAGATCTACACCGCATACACATTGAGATCGATCGAAATTAAATTCGATTTCGGCAGAATAAATCTCCGCCGATGGCCACCAGGAATCGGACGATTGTGTTCAAAAAGTATAGAGACGCGTTGAAGAGTGTACGTGCTCCGACGAGCACAGCGCAATCCAGTAGCTCCGGTGGAGGACCTGTTATTGAACTCGTTAGTGCTTCGTTGTTGAATCAGAATCGATCTTATGCTCCGCTCAGCACCGATGATCCGTCCAGTTCCAGGTATAAGGCGTCGCTTGTTTGATCCACTATGTTGAATAAATGTATGACTACTGAATCATACGGTTCCTTGTTAGAGCGTATGAATTAGGGAATTATTGATAACATTTATGCTGTTTGTTGTTTCTCGAATTGTGATGTAGAGAAAATGGATGGCTGAATGATAAATAGAGAACACTTGAGATTTTGTTGTGTGTCTTGATCCCTTTGGATTACTTGTACCAGCATAGGGAATATTTGTTATCATATCTGAATTTTTTGCTGATGATGGTGTGTAAATCACATTTCTCTGAATGCTTGTTCTGTTATCTGAAATAAATAGGTATATGTTATGCAGCTCAGATGAAGTACTGTATTAGGTTTGGTTGTGGATGTTTGCAGTTTTTTTGTTTGTTTTTTAGTTCAAATTAACGGAGGTGAAGCACATAAATGTGTCAGCTGAGCTTGGTCTGCCTTTTGTTATTCCTTGTGGATTTCATTACCCTTAAAGTCACATTTTGAGTGTAACTGATTTTTGTTGGTTAAGTAGGGGTGCAGTCACTGTTGGTCTGCCTCCAGCTTGGGTTGATATATCTGAAGAAATTGCTGCACACATTCAACGGGCAAGGGCAAAGATGACGGAGTTAATGAAGGCACACGCAAAGGCATTAATGCCTTCGTTTGGAGACGGTAAAGAAGACCAGAGGAGAATAGAAACGCTTACTCACGAGATTACTGATCTTTTTAAGAAGTCTGAAAAACTCTTAAAGAAACTGTCCTCAGGCGGACCTTCTGAGGATTCAAATATTAGGAAAAACGTACAGGTATGGGCCGACAGAAGTATCTTTCTTTGTTTTAGCAGAGTTATGCTCTAAGTTTTGCTGCTGAAATTTGGCGTACGTTGCTTCACTTATAATACTCATACAATACAGATCCTCATAGCTCTGAGATATATTAACGTAATAATTGTTGGGATTGGTGCTCTATTAAGGTAAACTAGAATCTGACAACTTAATGTATGTTTTCTTTGCTTCGGCATTCGTAACCACTCAGCTTCCTGAATAAAGATCGTGGTAGCTTCTATAATAATCACTTGCAAACTTTTTGTATCGTAAAGTAAGTAGGAGGTTCGTAGGTCAATCAAGTTTTATGCTTTTTCACAAGAAGTACCAGCAGTAGCTAAATCCCAGAACTATTGATCTGTGTGTGTGAGTTATTTTAGTCAATGCTCCTGAAGTTACATTTTTGTTTGCAGCGTTCACTTGCCATCGATCTTCAAAACTTGTCAATGGAGCTACGTAAGAAACAGTCAGCTTACTTAAAACGTCTTCGGCAACAAAAAGAGGTACTCTTATATTGCACTAATTAAGCCACGATATGCATGCATAGGAAGTTGAATACTCAATCATTCGTCGTTATAGTATTGCTTGCCATATAGTATTGCTAGTAGCTTTTAATTGAAGGTGAAAAAAATGTAACCAACGAGCCATCATAATTTCATTCAAAATTTTATCGCTAGCGAATAACAAACGTCATGATTTATCATTTTCTGATACAGGGATCCGACGGGGTTGACCTGGAGATGAACATAAATGGGAGGTCAAGAATGGATGATGATGAATTTGATGATGTGGTGAGTGTAGTTTCCTGTCCCAAATTCAAGTTAAAAGTTTTCAATATAACTATTTATTGTATTAAATGAAGGAATTCTTTGATTCATGCTTGTGGTGGACATCTATAGCATGTTGTTATAATTGTTATCTAATACCTTTGGCTTATCTGTATATATGCGTCAGGGATTCAATGAGCATCAAATGTCAAAACTGAAAAAAAGTGAAGCTCTCACAGCAGAAAGGGAGAAGGAAATTCAACAGGTCAGCAAAACTACATGCATTCACATTTAATATAATAGATGAACACAACAAATGAATATACTGTGATTATTTCTAGGTGGTGGAATCAGTAAATGAACTGGCTCAGATAATGAAGGACCTATCAGTTCTTGTAATTGACCAGGTTAGTAAATTGTAGCATATGTCATTTTTCTCAAGTTGAACTTCATTTATTTCGCCTTTTATATCTGATGAATTTCAATTGATCCAAGCAGGGCACAATAGTGGACCGAATAGACTACAATATTCAGAATGTTGCGGCATCAGTAGAAGAGGGTTTTAAGCAATTAGAGAAGGTCCATATCTTTATTTGTATCATTCTGGATACTGACCCTAGGCTTGCCTGATATACAAATTACTAATTCACTCTCTAATTTGAGCTCTCAAATTTTGAAGCTAATTGCGGCCCTCTTAATCCTTGTTTACTGCAGGCAGAGAAAAATCAGAAAAAAGGAGGAATGGTCATGTGCGCTACGGTCCTTGTTATAATGTGCTTTGTAATGTTGGTTCTCCTGGTTCTCAAGACGATACTCTTCTGATTCATAAATACAAAGCTTCTGACTTCTTAGAGATTTTTACATAAATTCTTGCCATCACAATGAAGCCATGCGGCACAACTCGTCATTCTTCTTTCCCAAGCTACAAATAGAGGAACTTTTGCAATGTCTTGGTTGCTGATCATTTGCTTCGTTCAGTTTTGAACTATTGACCAAGCAGAAAGATTGACATGGCCATTCTTGTCTCAAAGGAGATGTAATCAGCTTAGTGATGCAACTTCACTATTTAGCCAACCAGACTGTTCCATTTATATGAGCATGAGACGTGTAAACAAATTTTGTGAAGTAAAATTAATTGGGAGCAAGGGACTTGAATGCACTCGATGGAAAAAACTCGGACTATTATTTCATTATCACTTCACCTTCACTTTTACATTCTTAAGACTAAACATATATTTGCATCATCCTTGTCGTACCTCAGAAACATCCACTAAGCAACCTCAGAAACTACTAACAGCAACCTCAACCGGCCACACTAACTTGAATCCACTAAGCAAAGATAGAGCCACAAGATAATGACATAAGCAGAATAGCAGCCTCTTCCTCCTCACTTCTCCACCTCTTCAATGACCCCTGTCCTTGCAACAGCCACATATCCTTGCCAAATGCAGCCAAACCCACCTTCACAGGCTGCTGTAGATTAGTTGAAGATGACTTCCCCAACATAGGCTTGGACTTTGACGAAGATAACTTCTCCAACTTAGTCTCGGACTTTGAAAATGTTTCTGCTTTGAATATATTTCTCTTCCTGTGCTTGATCCCACACGCATTACACAAAGACTACAAAAGAATCCGTTGACAACAGAATCGTCCATACCATAAGCAATGGATAACGACAACACTGAACAACACAAAAACTGTGCGGATGAAAGCAACACATATTCTTAAAACCCTAGAAAAATTCAAATTCTTAAAAGCTAAAACCCCGGTAGGCACTCAAAACTCAAAACCACTAAGATAATGTTAAACAGACAAGGTTCAAAGAGGGTGCAGCATAGGTACCTTGGGGCCAGCAGGGCCGCTCCTCCAGAGAGGCGTCTTCTTTATTCCACACATTGAGCAGCTCTTTGTACTGTCTTCGACAACAACAAAACCACACATCGTTGCATTTCTCTGTTTCATAAAAACACTGAAATGAGACTTCAGAGCAACCTGATCGGATCAGTGTTGGAAACTGATACGCAAACAGGGGAGCCTAAGGTGAGGCGCAGCAGCAGAGGATTAATTCCTTCCAAACGATTTGGCGTGCAGGAGTTTGTTAGGGGTTGATTCTAGAAGTTGGTGACGTCAGGGTAGCTAAACGGCAATTGTCAGTACGTATTGCATGGGTGTGGGGACCTATAAATATGCTAGTGTAGTCTCTTGAGGAGACAAGCAATTAATAAACAATTTCCTTCCTCTATCTTCCTTTCTGTTATCCTATCTCTCTCTTCTCGCTATCAGAAACCCACCTGGAGACTCATATCAGTCACTCCTAGCTAGACCCAAATGAGTGTTTTGGTGAACGTTTTTGAGAATAAAACAAACCCAGAAATTGAGAGTGATTGAACCGACTTAAGACGGTCCGGACCGATTGAGGAAGAAGCGCCTCACCAGCCAGCAAAAACCCTAAAAAGTTGGAATATCAATTACTGCTACTGTGTGTATATTTATTAGGGTTAATTACAGATGACCATCCGCATAATATGCCATATTCCATGCCACCACCTCTATATTGTAATATTACATTCGACCACCTTTATAATTAAAAACTTTCCAAAGAACCACCTCAATTAACGGCGGTTAACGGAGAGGTGGTTAAATGGAAACAAAATTGATTATAAAGGTGGCGAAGTGGAAACATATTTATTATAGAGGTGGTTATCCGTAATAAAAATACTATTATTATATTAAAAAATTAATATATTTAACGGTAACGGTGACAGTACAGTGCGTGGGTGGTTGATTGGAAATTTTATACTTATAAGGGTGGTGGAATGTATTATTACAATATAGGGGTGGTTTGGTGGAATATAGCATATTATACGGGTGGTTATCCGTAATTAACCCTATTTATTACACACTTTCCGAACCATTTCTGAATCGTATTGTCGTTTTTAAGTCTGGGTTTTGGGAGAAGGAGAAGTCCGCGTTTTGACCAGTTAAGGAATGATACGTGGACTCTTATTTATACTTTTACTTTGACAAAAAAATACTTTAATAAAGAAAGATCTTTAAAATTCAAAAGAAGCAAGGGGACCTTGCTTACCAAAATTAAACTGACCATTACATTAATGAAAATTTTTGTCCTTCACTTTGTGTTGCGGCCTTTTCACTCGAGGTATTGATGCACAGTTACAAAACTTAGACCTCCCCACCTCTATTTGGGGAGCAGACGACATGACGACGATAACAATAACGGCTCACTGAGCAACCGTGGCGAAAGACACTCCTGACTTGACTTGACATGACCAGACCCGACCACTTCGCCACTCACCGACTAAATAAGTTTCTTTCCCCAAGCAGAAGGTGCCTGCAACTGCAACAACAAGGCAAGATAATGTTAACTTCTATTCAAGCTGCCAGCGAAATATTTTAAAATGATTAGTATATAACTGCATACCTTTAACTAAAGTGGAATCCATTACCAGTACTTGGGTTGTTTATCCCACCAAAGCTA
The DNA here is from genome assembly GCA_006409495.1 of Sedum album. Taxonomy (NCBI): domain Eukaryota; kingdom Viridiplantae; phylum Streptophyta; class Magnoliopsida; order Saxifragales; family Crassulaceae; genus Sedum; species Sedum album. The sequence goes on along the minus strand of QZGG01000304.1, from coordinate 127,658 downwards.
AACCCTGGCTGCGTGTCACCAGCAGGCATTATCACCTCTTCCTCATCTTCTTCGTCCAACCAATAAGTCTCTAGTATCTTAACAGACTTCTCATAAATCTCAGTGTTGTCGTGACTTTGTAAATTCTCAATTTTCTCCAGCCCTTCAGCTTCATCAATCAATTGTGCATACAAATTCAGACCACCAGTACTTCCTTCCTCTTTATCAGCTTCACCTACCTTCAAAATGTTTTCAAGCCCCTCTAAACAAACTGTCACAATCCTTGGATCTGGGCAAATGAGAAGATCGCAAAGGGGTTTGATGCACCCTTCATTGACCAGAAATCTGACACAACAAAACATTAAGAGCTGTGATACTAACAGCACAGAGTTGACACCAGGCAGCTAAGGTTTATATCACATAACAAAATACCTGATCTGCTCAAGGGAGCCACCAGATGTAGCGTTGGATACCGCCCAAGCAGCCTCTTTTTTAATCTCAAACTCGGCCGTTGCCAACAAACTAATTAGTGGCCTAAAAATGTCTGCCTCGATAACAGCCTGATCATCACGTATTAGGGTAAGTCACATACAAATGCTGTAACTGCACAAAACAGAACAAGCAATTATGTTTATGCTAGAAATGAACCTGGATCTGTTGCTTGTTACCGGCAGTGATGTTTGAAATAGTCCAACAAGCTTCCTTTTTGATACTCTTTTTATAATTTCCGGTCAGCAAGGCCAAGAGGCATCTAAGGGCTTGATGATCAATGACAAACTGGCACATGAAAAAACAAAAATCACTCACTGACAAAAAGAAATATCAGCAACAAATGAGTTTAAGTTGATTCCAGCGCCAGAACCCAACCTGTATGTTGTTATCATTGCACTGAAATCAATATTGTCATGTTCGTGGTATATGGGAAAATGATATGGAGGTGGAAATAAATGGGTAATGATCAGTACATAATTGAAATCCAACACTATTCTTACCTGAGTTTGTACATCGTCTCCAGTCACCAAATTTCCGATGGTACGAAGAGCAGGAATAAGCACAGTTGGCGATTGTTGTCTAAGTTCAACAATGGGGTCAGAATAATTTACATATGTATTATAAATTGGATGGGAGGATAAAGGTGCTACTCACTGTAAAAGCTCTATGAGACGAGGCACTACACCAGACTCAATCACCGCTTGGATTTTATCATTGGTGCCATCAGAAAGATACGATAGCGCCCAACAAGCATCTGTCAAGACCTCCTCATCGTTAGAATGAACAAGTCTCTCAAGAGCAGAGAGTGCAGGCTTCACCTGTAAGAGGGAGACACATGAGATGGAATAAACTTTTGACATGCGTAGTTCAGTTACAAAATAGAGGACCTTAATATTGAAAAACAGTTTGCAAATAAGTTGAGTAATAAAGATAGTCAATTAATAGCTGTAGCATAATGAATATCATAGAAATATAACCTGATCAAAAGGAGGTTGTGGCTTCCCCCTACAAAAATTGGAGAGAGTCCAGGTTGCATTACGCAACATGGAAAGCTTGGCATGTTCATTCAGCAGCGCCAAAAGAGATGGCAATGCCCCATTTCCCAGAACGAGATCTCGACATCTTGGGGAATCACCAGCCACGTTACCAAGGGCCCACACAGCCTGCACATTAAACCAAGCAGCAATTCTCTATTTTCATAGCCACCTAAAATCTAATAAGCAACCGCTGAGAGCTTTAAAAGAAAAACGTACCTGCTCCCTAACGTCATCGCTTGGTGATCCAAGAAGCTTAATGAATATAGGGACAGCACCATGGTCAATTACAACTTTTGTATGCTCAGAAGTCCCAGAGGCAATGTTTGTGAGGGCCCAAGCAGCCTCAAACTGAAATCAACAGGAAAACAAACTGATGAATTCGTCTTACTAAAATTAAGAAAGGTTAAGACAAACAGTTGCATGACCTACCTGTAATTGCGGAAAATCCTCCCTCACAAGAAATTGAACAAAGCGAGGTACAACACCTGCTTGAATTACCTCCTGAATTGGAGGCATTCTTTCTGTAATACACAATGAAGAAAATCAATCGACAATATTTTACATAAGGAAAACTTTATCTAAAGCGTCCCTTTGACAAATCTCAATGACACACCAATGGACAACAACTTCCGGAATTGTGTAGTGGCCTCGAGTTGCAGATCATTATTATCACTCCACACGTTGGCAACCATATTTGGCAAATTCTCCAACTGCAATTCAAACCCAAAACATAAAAACACGAACCCACTCCAACAGAAAAGTTCATCTTCACCCAACTAAAGTATAGCCACAGCCACGGCCACATTGGCATTCATTACCATGTATATATTGGCTATTAATAGTTACCACTTAATCCAAACAACATCTTCCTCAACTTCAATCTATCACACAACAACTAAAACACAAGATCAAATCAGAATCACTTAAACCTTAACAGATGATGAAGCAGCAGCAGAAGCCAGCGTCTGCAAAGGCTGAGATTGCATGCCCTCACGCCTCTTCTTCATCAAACCCTCTTCTCTCTTATTCTTCCTAATCTCCACCATATTATCTTCTCTCCTTCTCCTTCCCTCATCCGCATCCACCGCTACTTTGTACCTATTCCGGCGCGCCTCAGTCCTCTCGTTCGGTCTCAGCGACGACATGATTGCGCAACCGTAACCCAATCGGCGAGTCTTACGAACGGAATTTCAGCGACGGAGTTTCGAAATCGAAAATCACAAATCAATTTGACATTTTGAAACCCTAGGCAGGTTTAAGAAGACGGAGAAGGGTATGAATCCTTATCTAAAGAGGCTTGTATTTCGGATTATTTACGGAATTTGCCACTGTGATGTGAAGTTTGAATCTGTAGTGAACCGTTGAGTTAAACGACTGCTTATGGTGTCGTTTTTGTGAGTCGGCCGATCTTGATCCGTATACGATTAGGAAACATGCAGTTCGAAAACATATCGAATTAGATAACCCGACCCGGATTGATCCAAACATACTTCCTCGTTCCTCCGTCCCATTTTTAATGAACATATCTTCTCATATTATCTTCTCATAAATGGATATAACATCTTTAGTTTTCAACCATATATTTCTCTTTTTCTCGTCTTTTTTCATCATTTATTATCTATCAAATTATTATTTTTCTTTTTTATCATCACGCAATTATTTATTTTGCTTATGAAACATAAATTATGAGTCGGAGGCAGGGACGGATCCAGGACTCGAAAAGTAGTAGGGCTAAAAAAATTTTTTATGAAAGTAGTTGGGCTAAATTAATTATTTTATGAAAATAAATAAATTTACTTAATAAATATGAGTAAATTTAGAGTGAATTTTTTTTTTTCTTGAAATTTACTTGGGCTAAAGCCCAAGTAGCCTTCACCTGCATCCGTCCCTGGTCGGAGGGAGTATACAAAAACAAGTACAGCAACAACAACCTGCTCAAAAAGGATTCATAGTAAAACCAAAACATACGTGTCAATCTGAAACTCAATCTCTCTCGCTCTCCCTGTCCACCGACCGCGATCGAATTCATCTCTCCGAATCCTCGTCGTGTTTGATTCACTCCACACCTTCGAGATCGACCGACAGACTGATTAATTAAGTTTTCGGGTTCAATTCCGGGAATTAAATCGATTGTTTCGGATCGGAAAATCATTCGGAATGTTTAACGCTATGATGGATCCTGAGTTGATGAGGCTGGCTCAGGAGCAGATGAGTCGGATGTCTCCAGCAGATTTCGCTAGAATTCAGCAACAGGTACTGTTTTTTCATGTAGCAAAATTTGGTTAGGTTTAGAGTTTCTAATTAGTAGAATGTTATGAAATATTCTTAGTTAACTTGTTTTATTAAATATTATATCGGACACGTGCAATTGCAGATGATGTCGAATCCTGAATTGTTGAAGATGGCAACGGAGAGTATGCAAAACATGAGACCTGAAGATTTGAAAACAGCTGCTGAACAATTGAAGCATACTCGTCCAGAAGAAATGGCTGAGATTGGTGAAAAGATTGCTAGTGCATCGCCTGAGGAAATAGCATCACTTCGTTCGCGCGGCCAGGCGTGGATAACTTATCAGATTAATGGAGCAATGATGTTGAAAAATCAGGTACATGAGACTCACTGCCTCATATATTTCCTTATTACTTTTTACAAGCTTATTTGAAAAGTATTCGTACGTATTTGTTTTTTTCTCTCCGAGCAGCATACTTTAGTTGGAAATTCGTTAACTTTGTTAATTTGTAACGTTGGTAAAATTATTCAGGGCAATGAACTTCATAAGCTTGGAAAGTACGATGAAGCCTTGCAGAAATACATGCATGTAAGTGCAGTAACGAATGATTCAATTTTAGACTTTTAACTGTACATGTATCAAAATAGTATCCTTTTTGTACGTGTAAATTACCCTCGTCTTTAATCTGCTATTGCAGGCAAAGAAAAATCTATCAGAGATTCCTTCGGCAGAAGGGAAATCACTTAAGTTAACATGCTCGCTTAACATGATGTCATGCTTTTTGAAAACCAAGAAGTACGATGACTGCATAAAGGAAGGGTCTGAGGTAATTAGACAATATCTACAACATAAGTATTTGGACTGCTAATTTTTTTGACTATTTTGAACCGAATATCTCATTTTATTTGTTTAGAATCAAAAGAAAAGATGGAGCCACGGAATAATCACACACGTAATACCAATTAAACATACGATGGTTATTTTGAACTTTGAACCAAAAATATGGTTTAATTGAGCTACTTATTAATTCCAAAAGGTAGAAGCACTGTACTTGAGAACCTAAGGGAAAATTTCTATTAGATATAGGAGTATACCTCGATAATGTAATCGCAATGGTTGATGGAATTCGGCCTTGTTAACACATACTAAATGTAAAAAGACTCTAGGTGAAGGGATTGTTATTATCATGTGTGTTAAAAGCTTTAGGGATTTTGCTGATCTGCCTTAATTGTATGGTTTCAAACAGGTATTGACATATGACGAGAACAATATCAAAGCTCTCTACAGGAGGGGGCAGGCTTACAGGGAACTGGTGTTGTTAGAGGCAAGTCTATCTGCACGTTCCCTTGACTTATTATGTCGTATCTACGCGTTATCTTGGCTTATTATGTCGCATTAGTTTTTTTGAATTATACTAATCATGTTTTTCTCCTTCGAGTGTAGGAAGCTGTTTCAGATCTGAGTAAGGCACACAAATTATCCCCCGAAGATGAAACTATTGAACAAGTGTTAAGGTGAGATGCGATGTTCTTTTCATAGCCAGTTTATATTTAAAACATTAAGCACATCTTCATTTGTACTTAAAATACTTATATATGTATATCAGGGAAACAAAGAGCAAGCTGGGAGAAGCAGGGCCAGCTTCAAGAAGTAAGTTACTGACCCTTGTACTGTTAAAACATATTTACATTTAGATATATTTTCATGTGCCTTGTTGCAAATGTATAAATGCTAATATGGGTTCTCTTCTTCAAAACAGAATTGGTGATTGAAGAGATAACTGAAGAAGCAGAGTCTTCATCGTCAGAAGTTCATGGGAATTCATCTGAACAAAACTCGTCAAAACCACCTGCAACTCCTAGCATTCCGAATGTGAGAAACCAGGCTCAAAATGGAGATGCAGAAAACTCGAGGCCCTCAAAAGCTCTGACAGATGATCCAGACACTATCAGGTATATGTTTGCAATGTATTTTTTCAGATAAAGTATTGTAAGTAAGACCCTCCGCCAACTTGGTTTCAACTTTTTGTGCAGATCATTCCAGAGTTTCATAGCCAATGCTGATCCTTCATTATTGGCCAATTTAAGTGGAGAAAAGTCCTCAGATCTACCCCCTGACATGTTAAAAACGGCTTCAAATTTAATCGGCAAAATGTCCCCTGAAGATCTTCAAAGAATGCTTAAGATTCCCGCAAGTCTTCAAAGAAATAATGCAAACATCGATGGACCTCTTAACCAATTCGCCAGTCCAGGTTCGATCCCCCCTAATATTAATCCTGACATGCTTCAAACTGCCAGTGATATGATGAGTAAGATGTCACCAGAAGACCTTCAAAAGATGTTTGACACAGCGGCCTTGATGAATAAGAAACCAACCGTATCAAGAAGTATGCCTCAAGAGAGCTCAGATTCAGATGATATGTCTGAAACTTCTGAATCACGGGATAGAGACGGGGCTTCTAATGGTCATGCTGTAGGTGAAAGTAGCACTTCTCAAATCCTGTATCCAAATTTGAGAAGAGATATTCCTTCGGACATTCTGTCATCCAATGGGAATATGCAAGAACAAATAACGAACCAAATGAAAGATCCTGCTATGCGTCAGGTATGCTATGACAGCTCATTATTGCACTGTATGTTCTGTTGGCTTACTAAAAACCCAAAGTATTATTCGACTGAAAAATTCCTTGTGCACTTTTCTGATATTACATGACTTCTGCAGATGATGACGTCAATGATGGCTAACATGAGCCCTGAAATGATGTCAAACATGAGTGAACAATTCGGCTTCAAGCTATCAAAGGAAGATGCTGAAAGAGCTCAACAGGCTATGGCATCATTGAAGCCGGAAGACTTGGATCGCATGGTAAAGCCATATAAACATATTCTCAGGCCATCGTCGCCTAAATAGACCGATACACATTATCGCGACATCCTTATAATTCTAACAATGTTCAAATCTTATGCTATTACACTCACATATTTCTTCAACTCAACTTGCAGATGAAGTGGGCGGATAGGATCCAACGTGGAGCACAAGGTATCAAGAAAACAAAGAACTGGTTACTGGGCAAACAAGGCATGATCCTTGCAATATGCATGCTTCTTCTAGCCATTCTCCTCCATTACCTTGGCCTCATCGGTAAATGAGATCAACAGTCTTTGCGAGAAGTAGTATTTATAATTCTGACGTGGAGAGCGGCACAGTAACGGCAACAAACAGACTAGTATAGAAGCCCACTACTCTTTTTTGTCATCATATCATGTCGAAAATTTTGTAACTTTTGGCAGTTACAATGTTTCTGGTCTCTGGTCGGGGACAAGCTTTTGGTATATTTAAACTGTATTAATACCAATAGATTAGAACTAAACTGCAAACTGCAAAGTCACCACCTTGTTTGTTAAAATGAAAATTAGCTATTTTTACGGAGTGCTAAAAAAGGGCTGATAAAACTTAAAAGGGCTGGTGCTGTAGGACTGTCTATTTGGACTTCTATATCAGAATCTTCAGGTTTTTTTCTAAAGTTCAATGACCAATTCATTCGTATTATTAAAGCCGCCTGGAGGTTCCGTAATTTCAGACGTATCAGTTAGATCGTGCTCGCTCGTTTTCTGTCATTATTTGTTCGCATATTTTTTGGTACTGAGACAAAATATCTCGTTTACGTTTTCTGTAGTATCTTTCTTGTATTCGAGGTTTTCATTCGCTAGTCGATTAGATTTAAGTCCTCATATATAGCTTTCAGTCTTAGTACTCATTTTATAAAAATAAAATAAAAAAGCTGATTAAGAGCCAAAAGTTGCAACACTTGGGGTGTTGGGAGAATCGAACTCCCGACCTCTCGCACCCGAAGCGAGAATCATACCACTAGACCAAACACCCATACGACCCACAATGACACAAGGTATATGATCTCACTGTATATATAAGGCTTCTTCCATTTCCCCGCCCAACATTACGCTCTTCCCGCTACCGACGATATCGAGAGACGATGGAGTTCGGACTGAGCGGAAATGCGCTGAAGACGTTCTCTCGAGCCATCACATGCCTTGCGCGCGTAGGCAACGAGCTCGCCATCCAAGCAACTTCCTCTCAGGTAACCCTAATCTGCTCGTTCTTCTGAATTCGTTTTTATGTTGTAGTTAGGGTTTTGAATTCAAAATCTTAGTTTAACAGATCAATTAAAATCGCCTTGATTTGTTGATGCAGATAGCTTTCCACACTTTAAATGCGTCGCGTTCGGCTTATCAGTCTATTACAATGAAGCCTGATTTATTCGATGTTTATAAGGTCCCTGGTTCTGAAGTGAAATGCAGTGTGCTTTTAAAGGTATGTATGTGTTAGTGCGTTTGTTTGAGTGTATGGTGTAAATGACACTGATGTTTAGTTTGTATGGTTAGGCGATATGTGCTGTTCTCAGGACTCCTATTGCCAATATAGATACTTTATCTGTTCTGTTGCCTGATGCTGATGCAGCCAAAGTCCAGTGGACATTGCATTGTCTTAATGGTAGATTTTCTATCATTTTTCTCATGTCATTTTCATTGTATGCATATTAGAGATTATCTGTTTCTGGCTTTCTGCATTATTTATGTTTGTACGCAAAGTGGATTGCTTATTGGCATGATAGTTTTTTATAATTCTCCTTTTATTTTGTATTAATGATGATTGTATGTCTGTGTAAATGTACCTTAAAATATTTAGCTATTAATATGAAAATTGTGTTCTATGGTGCGTGATGGGAGTTTTTTGTATTTGACTTCAAAGAAAGGAAGTGCAGTGATAACAATTCAACTGGAATCTAGCTCTGTTGACATCACCTCTTGCATTGCATATCTTGATCATGTTACAACTTGGAACTAGAAATAATATGTTCATCTCAGATATGTATGGAACTTAACTGTGTAAAATTTCATGCAGGAATGAAAAAATCATACTGGATAACATGCAATGTTGAACCCGACATACATTATTTGGCTCTTGATAGAAGTAAATTCCCAAGTGACTTAATAGTTAGGCCTCGGGACCTTATCAGATTGCTCGCCAACTTCCAGTCCTCTCTTCAAGAGATCACAATCATTGCCACAGACCCGAATTCTTTGCCTTCTGATTCTGCAAATGACATTGGTGGAAAAGCTGTTGAACTACGAAGTTATGTTGACCCAACAAAAGGTAAGTTTTGTGTACTGTGTTTTCACAACTTTTCCAATTGTCTTTGAAGATCGCAAGTCACTTTGACAATTTAATGGATCGTCTACTCACAGAGAACGATTCATCACTTCACACTCAACTGTGGATAGATCCAGCTGAGGAGTTTGTTCATTATTCTCATTCTAGAGATCCTGTTGACGTGACATTTGCTGTGAAAGAACTTAAGGTACAATACTTTAACTTTTTGTAAGAATTGTGGACAATATTATTGGTCAAATGGTATTTTCATATTAAGTAAGAGTTATTTTTATCATTTTTCTCCTTTACCAAATAGAAGCTCATTGTCTTCCCTACATTAGATACATAATTTTCAATTTCCAGTTTTGAGATCCTTGACAACTCATGTTACAATTATTTGCTGTATGCGATGGACTGATGGACATTTCCTGTTGGTTCCAAACAAATAAACGTCACTTGATCGCAGGCCTTGTCAATGATCCTGCTTTTCTTCTATCTTCTTTATAAATGCTTTTGCTTCAAATAGAAAATGCTTATGGTTACTTGTCTTTGATATTAACTTATGTTCTTCATATGTCATTATGGTTAGCTGGGTCCATTTTCTGTTCGTGAAACAAGTCTTAATGTATCTAATTCTATTTCAGGCTTTTGTGGCCTTCTGTGAGGCATGTGAAGTTGATATTCACCTGTACTTGGACAAAGCTGGCGAGTAGGTTTCTTTAACATATGTTGTGCCTTACATGTCTTGATATCCTTTCCGCCTAATAAACATTTTAATGATAGTTCTGTTATGAGAGCAGGCCTATTTTAATGGCCCAAAGTTCGGATTTGACGATGGGTGCAGCTCAAACTTGATGCAACCCTTGTACTTGCGACAATGCTTCAATCACAATTACACGGACTGCATACATCTGAACCTTCGTCAGGCGCTCGTGAGCAACCACATGGAAGTGCGATAGGAAATGCTTCTGATCACACTAAAATATGGTCTGATATATCAGGTAAAGCAGTTTGTTGTTGAATCAATGGCAGACTGGGTTTGTCTCGAAACAAATATTTGAAGCGTGTCGCTCCAAACAGGAAGTGGTGCTAAGAATGGCAGTGGTGTGGAAGGAAGGCATAACCAGGATGAAGCAAATATTAATGCAAACCAGCAAAGGGACATTCACAGAATCAGGGAAATGCACATATCAAAAGCCGACTCTGTTGTGGGACGTGCTGCTGTCAGTTCTAGCCCGTATCCTCACTTGTCTATTTATATAGATAATTATAACACCAATATATTAGTTTTAAAAACACATTATATAAGTTCAGTAACCAGATTGCAAATAGTTTTGTTGGTAGAAAAAAGAGTAAAAAGATAATACCACACTGTTGTTTTCTCAATGTATCTCTTCAGTTTGCATCATATGGAGTTTCAATTTCCCCGAACTCACGGTTAGTCTATATTTTGTCAGTGATTCTGTTTATATCTGAAATTTTTATTCTACAGCTACTCGTTATGGTTTCAGATAATGCAAATATAATGACGAGCTTTCTCACAGTCACAACATCATCCTAGCAATTGGGTAGAAGCTGATGATGATGATGACGACGACGATGATGATGGTGGAGATGATGATGAGTTGTGTATTCAGCTACTCCGCCATACAATGAAGAACAATAGCATTTCCTTTCACCTATTATCAGCGGCATGTAAGGTCTTTAACTGTGTTCTTTTTAGTGCGTATCCATATATAGAGATTAATTTATGACTGACTTCCGTATTGGGCTTGCTAAATGAACAAAAATCAATTCCCTATCTTACTGGTAAAGGAATTTATACAAAATGTGGTTACTATTATTAGTGTATTACAGGCTAGCTTCTTATTAGGTTGTTGACATCTTTCTAAACTCTTTGATTTGCCTTCAGTATGTATGCTAGTTGGCTCGTGTTTTCCATAATTTAAGTACTGTGTAGCAAAAGCAGATGGTCAACCAACCATCACAGTTAATAAAGAAAGTGATTGTAAGTTTGTTCTCATTATCCACTTCATTCTGAGACTGCCTGTGTTTTATTGAATTTTATTCTTTAGGTCTGAAGATTCTTCCTACAGTGAAGATGTCAACGCCTGATTAATGAATCCCCAGTGAAATTGTGGTAGGTAAATATTCTTTACTTTCCAGGACACTAATCTACAAATCCTCTCAGAATGTAAACTTTTGATGCTCAATCAGAGCACAGGATGTGTCCCAGATAGTTAATATGTTTACAGTGATACAGAAGTTATTTTTTCTGATTTTGAGTTGTGGTGCTACCTAAGATGACATGCCATCGCCACCAACATTTATCATAAGTAGCAGATGCTATTTATTCCTTGGAAATATGTCAGTCAGTTTCCGTGTCTTCAGACTTAATTTCTTAATGAAGTCGTTGGGTAGATCTTTAAGGTGAGGTGTTGCACAAAATATGTACTAGTGACCTACTCTGCTTGTGTTGCTGATAAAATTTGCTGCCTAATGAATGCATGTATTAATATGAGCTTCCTCCCTATTAACATAAAGAAAGTAATTGAAATTACATGTTTATATGGTTGGCTGGTATTGTTTCCAATTGACAACTGTTTTTGACTACTTTAGTTACGCGTTAACATCATTTTTCCATTAATATCTTTCTCTTCCGACTACTTCATTTCATATTATGAAAACAATCTCACATGGCACATCTCACCATCAACTAATTTCATTTCGTCACATCCATCTGTTCACAGCCTGTCACACTAACCAAGCCGCGTCTCCTCCTAATGGCATTCCCGTAATTAAACCCAAACCCCAGTCCCATTTACCATACTCTACTTTCTCCGTATTAATTTCTCCCTCACTTTCTCACTATCTTCAACTTCATTAAACTCTCTCCGCTTCTCTCTCTCTCCATCCACACGCTCCGATTCTCCGATGGCGCACGCACTCTCCGCCGTACTCCTCCTCATACTACTCTCAACCACCGCTCAAGCAATCTCTTCATCGTCATCCACCTCCGGCACCGATCTCTTCAACTGGATACCTTCCAGATCCACCTGCGAAGGAACCATATCAGACTGCTTCGATTCCGACGAATTCGACCTCGATTCCGAATCCAGCCGTCGCATCCTCGCTACTAATAACTACATCAGCTACGGAGCACTCAGTCGCAACCGTGTCCCTTGCTCCCGTCGCGGCGCTTCTTACTACAACTGCCAGGCTGGCGCTCAAGCCAATCCATACAGACGTGGTTGCAGCGCAATCACTCGCTGCAGAAGATGAAATTCGAGAGTAATCGATTTCACCAATCTCTTGTTTTTCAACAATTTTATTTGCTATTTTGTAGAGTTTTGTGTATGCGATGGATTCGTTGATTCTAATTATTAAGCAACGAAATTATGATGAAATGCTATTGGATCGTGTAACTGGAGATTTGGAACTTTAGGGTTTTCGACTTACTTTGACTTTGCTGTGAATGGTTGTTGAATTTGTGTGAAGCAGATTTGGATTTGAAATCTGAGAGTGAATTATTATCTTATTCACTTGTGGCCACTTTTTGATTTTAAATTTCCAACTGTGGTGGGGATTAACAACAACTCTTTATCTGCTTCATTTATCAATTGCTGCTTTTTAATTAGATCAGCCGCAAGTTATGGAGCGTTGATTAAGGAAGTCTGATTTTGTTTATTTGAAGTTGCTCATCAGCTGGACTGCTGGAGGAAGTATATTATTAGCTTTTACTTATCATTTATTTGATAAATGATTTTGAATGTTCTGTGAATTTGTAAATGTGTAACACGATCCTAGAGTAGCTTTATGGGAATTGTGATTTTTAAAAGGATTTGTATAGTAAGAAGATATATTGGTTTTTGAGTGGTAACTGCAGTTAAAAATTAGCCGCGTGATCTTCGTAACATAAAGCCTAAAGGAGCCGACTTGAAGTGATCACTTTAATAATAATTATTTAAAATGTAATCAGATTTATAGATTGGAGCGGAGCTGTGATCTCTGAGTCTGGCCCAACCGCATTGTTGATTATGGGCCGACTTGAAGCCCGATTGGTCACCTTTTGGTTACTTTAACCAGAATCTAACCCACTAATCTCATAGGGTAGATAACCTTTTTTTATAGGGTAGATAACCTTAACTTCAATTAATGCACGAAAAAATCACATGCCATTTGTCATCAACATCGATTCAACAGGAGTCGATCAAAAATCTTTCAAATAGGGGACACGTTCTAAGTCGGGAAAAGTTCAAGACGAAAACATGATTTTAACCACGAATGACATGAATTCAACAGACTGATAATTGCCAAATTAATCAAGTCAATTCAATATAAAAGTAATCTTAATCTCAATTGTTGAATTATCAAATTAAGTCATTTGTTTTTACATCAAAATATAATCTCCTCTAATCATATCCCTTCCTAATTGTAAATTTTATAAATGAGGTTAAATGGTGTTTATTTTGAAACATTTTTATGCCGATTTTTTTTGAATATATTTTAAAATCTCAAAAAAGTACAAAAATAATTCACACGAATTATGACTGTACATTTATTATTAACATGTTTCTATTTTCACACATATTTACACATATTTAATGTGTTACTTTAATTTAAGAATTACTTAATATGTCTTTAACCATATGCTGTATATCCGTTTTTACTTCATTTTCGACACAATTAGGTAAATCCACAACCACGATATTATAACAAAAAAACAACAATCATTTCATATTAAGTAAACTTAGTTATTAAGACACTAAAAATAACACCACAACACGTTGACAAATCAGACCACACCAATTTCGTCACATTCCTTAACCGGCTTTCTCATTCATCCACACTAACGCCGCCGTTTCATCAAACACATACGCGCTTCTAAATCATATCATAACCGTCCATTTCATCACCATTAAGTATCAACCGTCTGATCTCTCTCCAAGTCTCCAGAATCTTCCGCTGTTTCATTCCGCATATAAATATCTCCTCTTCACAATTCCAGAAATCATCTCAGAATTCCGTCTGCCAATTTTTGTTGACGATTTTCAATCCGTGTTTCCGTTCCTCTTACGATTTTCGATCTCAGATTCCGTAGTTCCCGACTCTGTGTTTCATATGGCGCAACAAGGTTCCGATTCGAGTCCTGCCGTTCAGGAAGCGGTGAGTTCTAAGTTTCTCGTTTTTATCGCCTTCTGATTTTAGCAGATTGGATTTTTGCATGCGCGATCGGATGCTGTTCCTTTGTTGTTCGTGATTGTGTTTATCCAGATTTGGATTGTGGTTGTTTGATTTTTGTGAGTGTTTGATTGTGCGCTCGGATCTTCAGTTAGGGTTTAATTGATTTGAATTCATAAGTTTTGGAGATTTTCTGGAATTCGTTTGAAAATGAATGGAGTTACTGGTTTGAATTACCATGTAATTTAGTTGTTTAGATTTTTGTAGAACATCGTGTAAGCATTTGCGGATTTCTAATGTTTGAGTTGTTTGAGATTTGTAAGTGTAGTAGTTGAGTTTGGTGACTCTGACATCTGATTGTATTGTATGTGTTTTAATTTGTGTGATTGTTGGTTGTGCAGGTGAATGTTGATGAGCAGCAGTTGAAGTATCTGGAATTTGTTCATGTTGCGACTATTCATGCATTGCTTTATTTTGCAAAGCTGTATAATGTTGCTAAGGACAAGTCTGGTCCATTGAAGCCAGGTGTGCAGACTGTTGAGGGTACCATTAAGAGTGTTGTTGGACCTGTTTATGAGAAATTTCAAGATGTTCCAAACAAGGTTATCAAATATATTGATGGCAAGGTAATTTAATGTATCCGAGTAAAATGCGGTGTGCAATTTCATTAGCTAATAATTGATATGATTTTAGGCTATCAAGATTGAAGTTTTTGTGTTAATTGTAGGTGGATGAGTCAGTGACTAGTCTAAACAACCGCGTTCCTCCAGTGGTGAAACAAGTCACAAACCAGGCTGTCTCTGTTGCACAAACTGCCCCTGGTGTTGCCCGCTCTGTAGCAACTGAAGTCAAGAAGGTTGGAGTTGTAGACACAGCAACTGGACTTGCAAAATCTGTTTACACCAAGTATGAGCCAGTTGCCACTGAACTTGCAAAATCTGTTTACACCAAGTATGAGCCTGTTGCTGAGCAATGTGCAGTCTCGACTTGGCGCAAGCTGAACCAGCTCCCTGTATTCCCCAAGGTGGCTCAGGCTGTGCTCCCCACTGCCACATACTGCACTGAAAAGTACAACCAGACCGTGCAGCAGACTGCTGACAAAGGCTACAAGGTTTCCTCTTACCTTCCATTGGTTCCAACAGAGAAGATTGCAAGGATCTTCAGCCCTGAATCTGTTCCTGCTCCTACTGCAGTTGCCCATTAAATTGGATGAATGTAACAATGAATCTGCTACCTGAAATTTAAATTTTAATGTGAAGAACACTTGTTTATTCTTGTTTCGTAGTACCATCCATTTTGTTTGTTTTATAACCAGGAATTAGATATGATCGCTGCCCCTGCTAGTGGAAGGAGCCTTGGAATATGATTGGTTCAATAAGCAGGATACTAACAGTATATTACACTTATCTGATTGTCCTTCTGGAGATTTAGATAGTTAATCCAAGGGTAATCATATATCTTGCTCATCTAAAGATATTAGTGGGTTGCTGAAACCAAAGTTGTCATGGCACGATTTGAAGGAAGGCAATCTGGAGAGGTAAACTAGTTTATAAGTTGAGAGATTTTAAGCAAAAATGAAAAATCCGAATCCTTTATAAAGATAACTTGAGAACACTTAGTCAAAACCGTAGTGTTGCATTTAGAACCCTAAATCCAACGGCAACATAGAAAAACAAGAGTGTATCTAACAATGAAGACTGAAGAGCACAAACAAACCCGTTGAGTAACTTGGTACATCCTGAGCTCGTAGATTTCTAAGTGAACGTACACCAAAGATTGTGCTGAACAGTTTTGTCTTCAGAAAATAATGGCATGCTGATGAGTTAGTGACATTCTTGTTAATGTTTTGTGATTGGTTAAACAATGGTCATTTCCCAATGCCTAGTTCTTTTGTGATGTCTCTCGTCAGGCTAAACTGCAATGTGTTGTGCCATGGGAACAAGGTTCGGGTGACTGGAAGTTTTCTCCGCAGATCCTGCAGTTCAATTATAAAAGAATGTAACTTCAAGTTAATTGTCAATTGTCATTATTAGCTCATTGACATGCACAACTAGAGATATGTCGGTATGAAGAAAAAATCAAAGCAGGTAACTATTACACTTTACAGAAAATAATAAAAGCAGTGATACCTTGAAAGTAGTGTCGGGCAAGTTCGTATAAGATGCCTGTGGGATATTCAATAGTCAGCAGGGGTGAACAGAACATGAGTAATTTATAGGGGGTTAGAATCATAACCTCAAGAGCATTAAGGTACTCAGCCTCATGGTGGCGTATTATGTTTGTAATGGAAACAGCAGAATCTTCAGGGGACTGAAAAACAAAATGCACCACCATCATTGCAATTGTATACTTTCATGAGTAACACGCAAACATTAGAAAGTAATCCACTAATATCTTATTCTCATAGTTCATAGAATATTTCGCAACATTCAGTGTACCTCACTGTTTCTCCAACATAATATCAACAAAAACTTCAAAGAACAATAAACACACCGATACACATTTGATTGAATAATTTCGCAAAAGATGAACCTTATACATCCTTCTAACATGATGCAGACTTATAACAAACACAGAGCACAGCAGAAGCACGATCGTACAATTATAAGCTCCAAGTTTGGTGAAAATTGTCACCTGAACTATTGTCGAGTCTCTGCATTCCTTTTCTGAATCCAACTGCACATTTCCTTCTTCGAAGTAATGAGCCCCCACCTTACCAAATGAAAATGTCATGCAATAACAACTACTTTCTTCCGCTCGACAAAATATTCAAACATTCTTGTGGTGTATACTATACTGCCTTAGGACAAGTAATATAAGCACGTACCTGGAGCTTCCCTCCTATTTCTACAACCTGAATTTCATCTTTGAACTCGATGTGCCAGACTGAGCGCCAACTACCATTGCTACAACCAGAGCAAACACCATCAAAGCATTTAGAATTAATTGATACCCCACTAACAATGTAGGCTACATTTTGGTTAAAAATTAAAAACAAACTATTATAAAGTTCACCAACAATAGACCGTCGAATTAAACATGCTCCACGATGGAGGCAAATGGAAGGAAATTTATGAAAAAGGTCATTTTCAAAAAAATAGTAGTCGAATTACATTGTCAAAACATATCCAAGTATCTTATTTCATTAGGTATCACATTTCATATGAAAGAAAGATATACAACAAAAGAGCCCTAAATCATACACAGAGCCGTATAAATCATTTTCAAATTTCAATCATCACATTCCCAAAAAATAAACTGTTATATACGTATTTAATACATCGAGTACAAACCAGAAATTTTGGGGACTTAGTCTGGAAGCTGAAATCACAGCAATGAGCTCAAAATCTGATCCGGGTTCCTCCACGTCTTTCCCGTTAGTGCAATAAACTGAACAAAACCCTTTTGGATAAGCTTCCTCAACATACTTAAGCAGTTCAATATCCAAAGCACACCTAGCAATAACATGGTATGAAACATTGTCAGCCATACAATTAGACTTCTAGTAAGTTCATTACTTCAATTAAACAACTGTTTTCTGTACTGGGCCAAAGAGCGTACTGGTGTAGTTGAGTCTGCTTAGTTTAATTATTCAGCAGCAAAGTTAATATCAAGATGGCAGATGTATGTACCTAAATTCTTCAACATAAGCAGATGGCAGTTCATCATTAGCTGCATCACGGACCCCTGTACATACCTGAAATACAGAAGTCGGCAATCAAGCCCGGGAACCATCAGATAGTATATATATGACTGTTATAAGTGACAAAATACCAAATAATTCAGTCATAAACTCATGGTGTGCCTGAATAATTATAATTTAAACCAAACCCTATGTAAAAAACTGAATCTTTGCATCTCATTCATCTTGATAATAAATTAGCGATGAATGCATTTGTTAAAACTTAAAACAACCGTGACACATTTTCAATGAACCAAATAGATTTACAAAGATGAGTTAAATGATCTAAACGTCAGGATCCAAGTGTTCTTAAACAAATAAACCTTCTTCAAAAAAACTTACCCGGACCTGACTACTCTAGGCATGAGTACCAAAATTAAAGTTATACAACAATTTATCCCCTTTCACCTGGATTGTAAGAGATCCAGGGGTGCTTGGTGAACGCTTAATAATGATACACATGACAATAGAATGTCTGAACTTACTTGTTTGACATGATCAACAGTAGCTATTTGAGCAGTCCTTGGATCAATATACTCATTCTCACTAATTTCCCCAAACGTCGAAACAAGTACCTACACCAATGATATCATGCACAATCTCATAAACAATCAGAATATTTATCTACAGAAAAAAACAACATTTATCAAACAAAAAAGCAGAAAAATGCACTCACATCTCCGCTCCTTCTCGGCATCTCAAGGCATATCATATACGTCTTGTTAAACACAGGAAACGCTTCTGCAGCCGCTTCCTCATAAACCTCATCATCATCTATCACCACTTTCACATCTGCCAAAAACATATCATAAACATCAACTAAACCTTCAAAAACTAAATCAACCAAATCATCAACAAGATAAAAAGTACCTTTAGCGACATATTTGATCTCGCCAGCAGGAGCGTTGAGAAGAAACCACTTGGCGATCTCCTTCTTCTGCTGGTAACTCATCTTCGGCGACACGCCGTCGTCTGATTCTTCTGACATTTTGAATTACGGTTGGATTTCAGATCTCCGGCGACTCTCTCGATCGCGACGTGAACGGCATTTTTCAGAATATTAATTGTTTTTGAAAAAATTGGAAAATGAAAAGGGTTTGATTTGAACGACGCAACTCGCACGCAGCACGAGAAGAAGATGATACGGACGACGTCGTTTTTTCGAAACCTCCGCGACTATCAACTCAGACGATTTCATTTTGTAATGGGCCATTTGGGCTTTGACTGGGCTGTTAATGGGATGTTTGGATAAGAAAGTTTTAGCGTGTTTTTTTGATATGGAGACAAATGTGTTTTCCAGCTACGGTTTGCATAGGCTTTTCCGATTAGTCTCGAACTGGTCCCAGTGAGCACATGGCCACGTTGTCATTATTATGTGAAAAGAACTTCATTTTAATCTAGTACTTCATCCGACCCATTATGTTTGTCTACTTTGATTATTTTATACCTCACAAATAATCAAAAAGGTGGACAAACTTTGTGGGACGGAGGGAGTATAAATTATGGACAAGAGTAGCGGTTATCGATCAGCAATCCAGTCTTTGAATCTTTAGTTTAGAAGTCGATGGTTCAAACCCCCAGTACATCTCTTCCGTGAATTGAAATTAAAAAAATTGTATAAATATTAAAAAATGTCTAATTAATTATTATAGGATAAATAAAAGTACAGAATCTTCTGTGCCTATGAAATTCAGAAATGAGTTAAATATTAACTAATTAATCTTGAAAGCATATTGAATAAGTTTTAAGTTTTAACAAATTCCGAAGAATTCAAGGGGCATAAACGTCATTTTGTTAACCTCGTTCACCCACTCGTCGTCTCCATTTCTCCCAACCTCAAACGCTCTCTCTCGTTGCTCTGTTTTCTAGGGTTTCGTGTCCGCTCAATTTCCCAAATCCGATTTCACCATAACCTCAATCCCATTTCCGATCTCAAAATTGATCCGCGGTGGCACCTGCATTGCCTCGTCATCGGTGAGTCCATGATGAATTCTTAGCCTTTTACAGAATCAATTTTGTTTTCTCTGCTGATGCAAACTCAGTTGATTGATTTCATCTGGTAGTCAGATTTTGAAAAATATGCTGCTGGCTCAATTGGATGATGAAAATTGGGTAGTTTTCAGTTTCCAGATTTTGAAAGGAATTTAGTGTGAATTTTGTTGAACTGAATTCATTGGATTGCGTTTGCTTGTTTATTACTCTACTTAATGATGAGGCATTTTTGATTAAATTCTATATTTTGATGGGTTGCTGGATGTGATCTATTGACAGCTGGTTATGGATTTTCTTGTTTTGGTGATTTTTTGACACAGATCTATGAGTTACTATTGAGTTTTAAGCGTTATTTCGCGGATTCCTGATTTACCGGTGTGTTGGTGTATTGTGTCGGTGTTTATGTTAGTATTTTATAGTTGTGTTGATGGATTTGTTTGAATAGCGTGTTACAGTGATTGAGATGTTGGAGCAAAGATTAAGATGAGTCAAGTTGGTGTATCAGGGATGAAGGCTCCTCCTATTCCCTTCGGGACTTTGATTGGCCGAGAGTTTAGGAGGGGGAATGTTGATAAGCCGTTGATAAAGTATGGGAATGCTGCACTGGCTAAGAAGGGAGAGGATTACTTTTTGGTGAAACTCGATTGCGAAAGGGTTCCTGGGGATCCATCATCCTCATTTTCTGTATTTGCGGTACACATTCAAACTTAATCTGTTTTGGTTGGTATTTTATTTACTTTCTTATATTTGACAGGTTATAGAACTAAACATCAGCTGGTTCAATTTCAGGAATCCTCTCTAGTCTCCTTAATAGTTGTATAGAAAACTACCTGATGTTTTTGTCAACTTATAACTTTGATGCAGATTTTTGATGGGCATAATGGCATATCAGCTGCTATTTTTGTGAAAGAAAATCTACTGAATAATGTTGTCAGTTCAATTCCACATGGAAGCACTAGGGATGAATGGCTCCGAGCTCTTCCTCGTGCATTGGTTGCAGGTTTCGTTAAGACTGACATCGATTTTCAGAAGAAAGGCATGTGTCTATAACAACCTATGACATTTTCATGCTGATTCCAGCACCTGTGATGCTGTCTTGATGATCACAGATATGGATTGCAGGTGAAACTTCTGGGACAACTGTTACTTTCGTTGTAATAGATGGATGGACGGTAACCGTTGCTTCTGTTGGGGATTCACGATGTATTTTGGACACTCCAGGAGGTGTTGTTTCTATTTTGACCGTTGATCACAGACTAGAAGAGAATGTTGAAGAAAGAGAGCGTGTCACTGCAAGTGGCGGCGAAGTGGGGAGACTCAACGTCTATGGTGGCAATGCGGTATTAGTTAAACCTGCTCTCATGATCCAAAAGGGCAAGAGCTTAGCTAAAGAGAGTTTATTTATTTACCCATATTATATAGATCTCTGACATTGAACGCAAATTATTTATTGCAGGTTGGCCCCCTCCGTTGTTGGCCTGGTGGTTTGTGTCTTTCAAGATCTATTGGTGATACTGATGTGGGAGAGTTCATTGTGCCTGTGCCCCATGTTAAACAAGTAAAGGTCAGTGTTTGAAATATATTTCTTGAACCCATTAAAGTTTGGCTATAGTCATTTCTGTATACCGGAACCGATTCATAATGCCTTCATTTTGTCTTTAGCTTTCAAGTGCTGGAGGTAGACTTATCATTGCTTCGGATGGAATATGGGATGCTCTATCATCAGAGCAGGCAGCCAAGGTTTCTCGTGGTTTACCTGCTGAGCTTGCTGCTAAGATGGTTGTTAAGGTATTGAGTAGTGCTGGTCTTCAAAATTAAATATTAATTACACCTTCAACTAACAGTTAATAATTTTTGTTTGATATTCAGGAGACCTTGCGATCAAGGGGTCTCAAAGATGACACAACTTGTTTAGTTGTTGATATAACACCATCTTACTATCCCACCCAATCTCCGCCACCGAGGAGAAAGAAGAACAAGTTCAGTTCATTGGTATTTGTAAAGAAATTACTCAACACCCTTGACCAATCAAATAACAATCCATCTCCCGTTGGAGCTGTGGAAGAGTTGTTTGAAGAGGGTTCGGCAATGCTTGCTGAAAGGTGTGTAATTTTCCATATTCTTCAGTTATTCTTGATAGCTGTTGTTGAATGTCTTTCCATCTAAAACATCGTCTGACACTTCACTTGTACTATACATCATATCCATGTTTTTATTTCAGGTTAGGGAACGACACTCCAGTTGATCTAAACTCAGGAACATTGAGATGTGCAGTCTGCCAATCTTATGAGCAGCCCGCTGGTGATTCGTCAATCAAGTCTGATCACATTTCATCACCAGTCTTGCAACCTCCCGAAGGCCCGTATCTCTGCACAGTTTGTGGGGAAAAGAGAGACGCCATGGAAGGGAAAAACCGTTAAAACCCAAAATCTTGGCATTGCAAAGTGCCCAGTAACATAGCAGTAAATACCAATATTATAATTATTTTTCCCTGGCAGCGTGAGCAAAGCTACCATCTCCACCTAATCTTATGTGGTGTCATATGGATTGTATTTGGAGAGGCTATAACCTTGTCTATTATAGTTTAAGGTGTTGTTCTGGTAGTCTAATTGCTTACTTCTTGAATCAGGAAGTGAAGACCGGGTTTAATTATAGAACATGTGCTCTGCTGCGGAATGTGCTATCTTGTCGCGATATGATCGCTCTAGGGTGTTACTGTTCAGTTATCTCTTTGCCCAAAACTCATCTTTTATGTATTTGAGAATTCTCTGATCTGCCGTTCTTTTCTTTTTGTTTCCGAGCTCAACCTTGATTTCAGTATGCTCAATCTCGAATAGTTTCTTACTCTATGAAGACTTACGCGAGAGAGGAACAAAGAAACTTATGTCCTACTAAATACAACTATACAGTCACCCAAACATTTTACAAATGGGCCAGATCACATAATAAAATGCTACCTCAAATGAACAGATATGGCCACAAAAATTTGACTAAGATGCTACACAAAATAATCTGTGACGGTTAAGTAGAGGCTCAATTTCTGATGTGTAGGAAGCTAGGTAGTTTAGAATTCATTATTGTCTTCACCACTTCTTTTGCGAAATTGTTGAAGCAAGAACTGCAGTGACCCTTTATTGGACTGGTAAGTATCAATGGATTTTCAATGTGGGTGCAGCAGATGGGCAACGATGGCATAGGGAACACATCAGTTGGATGACGATGATACCCACATGCAGCTAAAATCGTATTGCTGGATTTTCTTCCAATCTCTTCAAGAACGCCTGCATCTGTGGATAAAAAAAGATCATATCATTAAGCATTGTAGAATAAATTGAAGGCAATCTATATCTGTCTGGGAACCACACTAATTACAGATGTCACCATAATAAACTTTAATACAGAGGAATTATACATTACTACAGAGGAATCACACTAAATGCATCTGTTGTTTTGATTATCGGTTGATAGTCAAATAAACAATTATGGTTCAACAGGTCACCACAATAACTCTTTATAAATGAAACACAAACTGTGGAATAAAAATATTTTTTTAATAAATAGGTTCAGTCTCAGAATATATATTTAAATATTCTATAATAAAAAATATTATTTAACAGAACAAAGAGAAGTGACATACCTAAAATAGTTAGAGTGCTTGACATGCTTGTCAAATTGTCCTGAACCAAACGTTTCACTTGTTCCTCTAGGTAAAAATTGCTTGCCTCTCCCAATGTGAAGAAGACGGATGGTAATCACAGCCTAAATTAGTACTATTGCTGAGCATAATAGGTTGAACATTGTGCGAAGCAGAAATGCTTGATGGTCTAGATGTTCCCTGGATATTGATATAATCTAGTACTGGTGTTGTATCAAGAACCAACTGTCCCGCCAACCGATCAAAGCCCACGGGTACGAAGTGCATATTTTGCGGAGCGTGCATATTGCGAGACTCTTCATACAATTGACCACGAAGGGAAGTACCTATTTCAGGTGTTCTTGTAGGTGATGATGCCCTATGACCGATGAGGCTTTGACTGACCTGATTGTCATTTACCGTATTACCAATAAGAGCATCTGTTGCTTGCCTACTTCTGTTGTTAGAAAACATAGACTGTATCTGACGATGTATTTGACGCCTCCCTGATACAGTCACCACCCCTGTTCCTGATCTAGGAGAAGAAGCTTGGATACCTCCACCAATATACCTAGGTGACGGAAAACTACCAAATCCCTGTGGAAATGGTGTAGATGGCGTAGAAAATGAACCGTCAAAATCCTCACGCACGTTTTCAAACGATGATAACCTGTGAAACAAATTCCGTTGCCCTGTTATGGTGTCTTGAATCTGATCATTTGATGGTCCAAATGAAGCAGGCCTGCAACCTTCACAATACCAATTTCCCTCGGGTACCTCTCGTCCAAGACCAACACAATAGGTATGCGCCGGCGAATCACATAAGTCGCAAAGCAGCATGAGCTCGTCATCTCCACCCTCGCGGCACTCAGTACATATCACATTTTCATATGGATCAATATAGCCCCTTATCTCTTCTTCTGTTGGTTGGTAGACCTAGGTTCAAGTCTAATGCTAGTAAAGAAATGAACGAAGTATGTAAAATGCTATAAAATTTTAAGATATCAGGTAAAAAGAAGCACACCTGGTCTCGCTCTGGTATCTGCAACACTACATCTCTCAGATCAACTCCTGTACTCCCTTTAGCAGACTTACTAATAGACTGAAATCTCTGCTTGCACAGCGGGCAACGAGATTCCACTTTTGACCATTCCAAAATGCAAGCGAAACAGAAATAATGACTACAACAATTCAATGCTCCCCTCATAGTATTCTTTCCTTCCTCTGTAAAGCAAATCCCACAAACCTGTTTGACCGCCTCATTCTTCAGCTCTGGAATCTTTTCCTTACCTTTTTTTACAAAGGGTTTAGTTTTTTGAGCAAAAGACTCATTTTCCTGAATCTTAGAGCACGAGCTCCTTAAAGAAACTGCTGACTTTCTGCAGATATTGCTGGCTTCTCTAACCTGTTCTCTTTCTTCCTCAGATATTGTGAACTCGGTCTCTGATGGCCCAGACTCTAGAATATCGGAATCAGAATGAACAGTAAAGTTTCTTGCGCCACCGCGTGATTTTTTCTTAGTTCTTCTTCTTACAAAGTTTACAGTGGAAAAATCTTCATCTTCACAGTCATCACCATCGCCATCTTCGTTGAGCCTACATTTCTTCTTAAGCTACGACTTTCTTTCCTCTTCTTGCCAACTTTGCTGCCAATTTTAACCCTTCTCTTTTTTCTTTTCCTAAAACCAGATGACTTTGTTCTTGAAGTTCTCTTACTGACTTTCTTACTTTGTTTCTTTTTCTTGACCACATGTTCTTCCTCTTCCTCATCAGCATATTCTTCAGAACTAAATGATTCATCAAGCGTAAATTCATCATCTTCATCGTCTTCCTCCTCATCATCAAAATTATAATCCTCGTCATCAACTTTTTCAAGCCCATTTCTTCTTGGATTTGAAGTTTTGGTAGGCAATGTCTTTTGATCAAAACAGCTTCTGTTGGGGTTCGGCCTAATTACTTCATCAACCTCTTCTTCCTCTTCAGAATCTAAATTCCTGTGTTTGATCCTCATCCTCACCATCTTCTTCTTCTTCTTCCTCCTCTTCAACATTGTAATCATCATCATCAAATTCTTGATGGAAATTTCGTCTATTACTCGATGGTTTGCTGCGTGATTTCTTCTGATTCAAGCAACTCCTCTTACGTTTTGATATAGTAACTTCATTCATCTCCACTTCTTCAGCAGCTTGGAAGCTTTCTGTTTGCGTCTCGTTATCATCATCAGATTCATTCTGCCTTCTTACTGCATTTCTCTTATTGTTGAATGCCCTTGTACCCAACTTCTTTCCTTCCAGACCACTCCGCTTTCGCTTCAATCGAGCAGCTGTACTCAATTCTTCCTCTTCAATCATATCCTCAAGTTCAATATTATTGTCAGATGAATCATTGTAAAACTGCTCCCCTATATCTTCACCATTTTCATCATTTTCATCTTCATCTGCATCCTCTTCATTAGAAAAAAGTTTCTCTTCATCTTCCTCATCTATGTAATCCTCATCTTCTTCTACCAAATAATCCTCATCTGAATCATCACTATCTTTACCTTTCGACCTAGATCTTCCACCTCTACCACGCTTCACTCCTGCAACTTTCCCCATCACTTCTTTGCACTTTTCTAAACCTAAAACCAGTGCATAAAAATCAGCACATAATCAAGACAACGACGCAAAGATTTAAAACCAAAATCACAAACCAACAACAAATCACCCAATTATACCTTATTTCACAAATCTATAAGCAACCAAATCCAATACCCCTACTGTTACTACCCTTGTCCACAATCAAAACCATCAGATTCATTCAATTCAAGAGCAATTAACAGCCAGATACCAAATCAGGTCACAAAAACAAAATCAAACATTAAATATTACATAATAAATACAATCACATCACAACTACTCTTCATATCGAGATCTGAAATTTCTCCAAACAAACATCGAAACCAAATCAATCTCATTCAATACATGATAAAAACCAACAGATCAGCATCAAATTCGCTACTAAATCACATGCAATCATCTAAGATTTCAACACATGATTCAAATGGACGAAACGATAAACACTAATAGGAAATTCAAGTATGCGGTTGATCATAGGAGATTGAAGATCGGAAATGATGGAGATAGCGACTGACCTTAGCGGTGGTGGACGGAGGACGCGGATCGGATTGCGACGTCGTTCGCCTTCTAGAAAAACCTAACAAGAAGATAGACAGGAGGCTACTTGCTTGGTGGCTGGATGAATATTTTTGATATTTATGATTAGGTCCTCCTAGTTTTTGAAATTTATATAATTTGTTGTTTGAAGTGGGCAAAGCGTGTTTTTAGGTCAAATTTTTGTAGAAAAATCAGATTTAAGAATTCAAATAACTGAAGTAACGGATTAATAATTAGGATTTTATGGAGAATCTTTATACAATGCGGTGAAGAAATCGAAGCAAAACAAAATGCGGACAATAGTACAATTATGAGGTCATCATTTATCAAGGGCTAGTCTAGTGGTCGTAGACAGTATATTACAAATTATACGATCATATTCAACAGGCCAAAAACAAAATGATACTAATGTTTCAGAAATGATTAAACTAGATTGGTTTTGAGATGATTCAAATTCAAGACATGTTATGATCATAGACCTGATTCAGTATGGATGACAAATGACATTTGGTCAAGTAAGATTCCTATAGTTCCAAAAGGTTGCAGATTCGAAGAAGTTAAGGTAGGTGCAGAGGATCTCAATTAAGGAAAGGGAGTGAAAGGGAACGAGTTGAGCACGAGGATCCTACGTCAAATGCAAGCAAGTCAATACCTCAGTGAAGCTACTCTATGATTGAGATGGTGGCGTTTTGGCTGAAGATCAGGCCCTGTGATCCATGAGTCATGAGACATGACCACTGAATAAAATGTCATTTGGAAATGAAAGAAAAACAAGAAAGGTAGTTTTACTCGAGTAAATAAGACATTAATATCCAGCCTCTGGCACGTGGATTAAGATCCAGTGCAGCGAAAGCTATTTAATGCGAGTCAAAACTACGTAGTTTTAGTAAAGGGTTCACTCAAAACTACGTAGGGTTATAGTAAAAAACGTCAACACGACGTCGTTTTTACCCTCGCAGCAAATAGCTGCGCATTACCGGATCCGAGTCCCTGGCACGTAATACATAGTTTTACGCAAATTTACAATGATACCTTGAGATGAAGTTGGTTAATCACAATGCCAGTCTTTAAGCTGATTCACTGTTATACTTCTGATGTTCTACTTGAAACTGTCTCAACAATTTTATGGATTGATGGTAGAGATTCAGATCTAATCCATCCACATTCCGGCCTACTCTTGCGTTCAATATGCCCTGCAAGAAACAAAAATAAAGATGATACAAGTTGTACAAGAGACCAAAGCTGGTGTATCGAAAGGAGAAAGTGCTCTGTGATTACTTCAATCTCAGGCTGGACGGCGAGTTCACCAATGAACTGGTAGATAGAGCCATTTCGAAAAGCAAGGCCGCCTAAGTGCTGAGTGTTGATTTTAAGTTTTGAACCTCCATCCACAATAGTTGCAATTGCTGTCTCAACATGATACTCCTGCAGTCTAACAACTTCGTCTACCTAACGTGAGCTAGAGCACCTCTTATATTGTCACACAAGAAAATACACATCTAATTATATACTGCCAGCTTATTTAAGTTAAGAAATTATTGACTCTCGCAAGTCGCAATATCACCAAATGCACATATTTAATTCGTGTGAACTTGTGTTCTACAACCCAACTTTTATATAAATCATAATAACATAGATATGATTTCAAGTAAAAAAAACGAAGAGACTTTTGAATAAAGACCCTAAAAAGAGTACCCCCACAAAAAGTTCTAGCAACTTCTATCAGCCACTCTTCAAGATTGGAAATGCACAGCGAGGAGAACATAATAAACGCAACAAAAAACATATAGCAACCACGAATGCAACAACTACTATCAAAAAGAACTGCTGAGAATGAATGAAAAGCAGTTTGGTGAACTGAAGAGCTAATTAGATGGTAAAATGAAAGATTACGTACTTTCCAGTTACTCTAAGTGAAGCCCCCTGTTTGAAGTATTGAGATGAAGGGTGCAGTTCTGATAGAGACACAAGCCTACCTGGTTGGACAGAATTTCTTTCCATTGAATCCCAAACAAACCTGTAAGTTATTATTTAATCCGTTATATCAGTGTTTTAACAAGACTCGTTTGTTAAGAATCACTATATCAAAGCCAAGATGAATTTAATGATAATTCTAGTTTCATTTCAAAAAGGACTAGTGGAGCTTCAACTGTACATCACATTGTTATTGACCAGTCCACAACTTATATTCGCCTAGAATAATTTCAGTGAAGCATTTCATCGAACACCTAAGATGCATTCGCGCCAAACATTAGCCCAAAAATAACACGCTATAACTTCAAGCACAGAAATAAAGTTACAGCCTTGCGATCGGAAACTCAACCCTAATTCAAAATACACACAAATACGGCAT
Source organism: Sedum album (assembly GCA_006409495.1). Taxonomy (NCBI): domain Eukaryota; kingdom Viridiplantae; phylum Streptophyta; class Magnoliopsida; order Saxifragales; family Crassulaceae; genus Sedum; species Sedum album. The sequence continues at coordinate 98,755 of QZGG01000304.1, read as the reverse complement.
CCACGAGGTTCATTAAAAGTGATTGATCAAATGGCAGTGGATCAAAATTGCCAAGTATTCAACATTATTAAATGATAAGACGAAAAACCCAACTGCGTAATGTTTTGAATAGATGAATAATCTTACCTCGCCGGAATCCGGCTGACGGAAATCGGAGATGCTTCTGGCGGAAGTTTTGAATTCGAGTAGCTTGGGTCCGATTGCTTGGCGAGAATAGACTCGAATTTTTAGTTCGTTTGGTCTATCCGAGAAATTGAACCGTTTTCTAAACCGGTTCGCTGATATTGACCCGGGCTCAGAATTTTTGTTTTCTCGTACCAACAAAAATAAACTTGAAATATCTATTAGGGGATTAGGTTGAAGGAGGATATTAGATATTTGAGAGACGTTGAGATTAAAATTAGTTTTTATTAAAGTTCACGGTTGAATTTGCGAAAAATACGGTGAGATTGGATTTGAAGGTTTTTTGTCCACCTTTTTGATTATTTGTGAGGTATAAAATAATCAAAGTAGACAAATATAGTTGGTCGGATGAAGTACTAGATTAAAATGAAGTTCTTTTCACATAATAATGACAACGTGGCCATGTGCTCACTGGGACCAGTTCGGGACTAATCGGAAAAGTCTATGCAAACCGTAGCTGGAAAACACATTTGTTTCCATATCAAAAAAACACGCTCAATGATTGAGATCATATCCTAACATTCGCACATATATTTGAGGGTTTTTTATTCAAAACCACCCTTATAATAGGGTGTTTTTTCAGCAACCACTCTTATAATGCCTATTTACCAAAACACACCCTTATAAATTTTTCCGTTAGAGTTTAACCACCCAACAGCAGTTCCGTTAACTATTCCGTTAGATTTTGATTTTTTATATTTTTTTCATTTAAAAAAATAATAATAAAAAAAATATATATTTAGAAAAATCAGAAAAATCAAGAGAATTTAAAAAAAATTATTTTAACAAAATTTAAAAAGGGTGAGTTAAATGTATTTTTGATTAGGAAATTACTTAGGAAATGTATTTTTGATTAGGAAAATTTATGTAAGATGACGTCAACATCTGATTTATAATAATCAAAGGAAAGTGTTGGTTTTTTACTTTAAATTTTATTCATTTGATTATTATAAATCAGATGTTGAGGTCATCTTACATAAATTTTCCTAATCAAAAAAAAAATCCTAAGTAATTTCCTAATCAAAAATACATTTGACTCACCCTTTTTAAATTTTGTTAAAATAATTTTTTTAAAATTCTCTTGATTTTTCTGATTTTTCTAAATATATATTTTTTTTTATTTTTTTTATTTTTTTATATATATTTTTATTATTAAAATATGAAAAAATATAAAAAATCAAAATCTAACGGAATAGTTAACGGAACTGCTGTTGGGTGGTTAAACCCCAACGAAAAAAATTTATAAGGGTGTGTTTTGGTAAATAGGCATTATAAGGGTGATTGGTGGAAAAACGCCCTATTATAAGGGTGATTTTGGATAAAAAAAACCCTATATTTGATTGTCCTTCAAAAACTTTACTCTCTATCAAAATTAGGTCAGTTGACAAGAACTGGAACCAAAAGTGTCATCACTTGAGCCAATTCGAAATTCACGGAAGATTCATACAAAGAAAATATTTTTATTGTTCTTTTATTTTTACAAACAAGCTTTTTTCTTAAAAGCATTCAAATGTGCATTCATTTTAAGGTTATTAGGACGCAACTACCACTATGTACAACACCAACCACACGCTTTTTGTGTACAAGGATTAATATGAGAAATTAAGGTTACGGGCGGTGATGATCAACACACGCAACCTTAGAGGGAATAGCAAATGTTTCAAAAAAAATAAACGTCACATTAAGATTCGAATCTTATGATCTTGACTAGATGGACATGGACCCATCGTCATCTATTCAAAAATCACATCTTATACAAAAATTCCTAATGCATCAAATCAAGCGTCAGCGCACTAAATGATACTCACTCCGTCCCTTATTATAGTGAACGTTTCTTTTTTGAGTATCTCAAAATATAGTGAACGTTTCTATAAATGTACATTCTCTTTCCTCATTTATTACACTACTTTTAACTTTTTTCATCATTTATTATCAATCAAATCATTTTTTTACTTAATTCATTTCTCACAACTATTCTCTTTTTTTATTTATTATCTTCACATATTTACTTTTTTCACATTTTCTTAATCTACGTGCACAACACCAAACGTTCACTATAAATGGGGACGGAGGGAGTATTATGTAGTATTTCTCAATTTCTTCTTTAATGACCCCATTAAACAATCATTAAATTAAAGACATTTTTTGATATGCAATGAGATACAAGTAGCACCACTGATATTTATATCTATTTATTTACTTACATAACATAGTATCGATACCACTCTTTTAAATATATATCTAGGGGTTGTATCATGTGGAACCCCCTCTTTTCATGGATCCATAAATCACCCTTTGCAGCCGTTGATTGCATTTACTGTTTGCATTTTGGACGCACCAGATTGTGCCAGCGCATTAATGAGCATGTGCACCTCACGTGTGCATTTGTCATGTGCAACTCACGTGTGCATTTCAAAAATACAAACACGTGGCACAATCTGGTGCACACAAAATGCAAACAGTAAATGCAATCAACGGCTGCAAAGGGGGATCTATGGATCCATGAAAAGGGGGTTCCACATGATACATTCCCTATATATCTATCTATCAACCGTCCATCTCATCCACTAATTCATGAAAATGGTGACACATGACTATTTTTGGGTTAGTGGATAACACTCGATGTAATTAAGTTAGAGATTGTCACGTATCACACAAATGATTAGTTAATGGATGAGATGGATAATTAAGATGCGTCTTTACAAATGCAAATTAAAAATATGAATTTACTTTTACTATCAAGTTTGAGTTTGGTCCCCTACATGGCTATGGAGATGAGTCATTGCATTATATGTGGTCAATCTATATGCATCATCGATCACTCAAATTTGTTGGTGGACGTGAGCAATTCAGTTCCCTCTTTGTCATTTCTAGTAACCGTGTGTACCCATCTTAGTAGTATTTGAACACACGCACACAACACTTTTTCATGTTAAAAAAATTACATGCATTTTCCAGGTGGCTAGACACTATAAACTCTATGAGAAGTTGGTGACCAGAAGTCTAAAAATATTAACTTACAAATATTATTCAATGCCCCATTATTTCTCGAATTAAAATCATTCTAGCTTGTAATTTTGTTACTCAATTCTATGATAAATAATTGCGAAACATGTATACTGAAGACTGCAAGGAATGGAATGACATGGACACAAATCCAGACAGACCCACTTGAAAAACTGTGCGGTATGTTTTTTTGTATGTTTCAGTGAATATATTTTAAATAATTTCCATCTTTTAACATTTGCTCCATCAAATAAATATATTTTACTTTAAAGAAGTGCTCAAGTATATCATTATTCTTAAATTACATTCGTAAAGTCACATCTCAACCGTTCATCTCATTTATTAATTCATCATTTGGGTGATACATATTCATCTTTTGTGTTAATGGATAACACTAAAAGCTAATGGATTTGTGGTTGTCACGTGACATCAAATTGATAAAGTAATGGATGAGATGGACGGTTGAAATGTTACTTTAGAAAGTTTAATTAAGAGTATGGATGTACGAGATCACTCTTCTATTAATTTAAAATGTTTAGTAGAAATCTTTCAAAAAAAAGTTTAGAAGAAAACTCCAACTAGTGAACTTGTTAGTCTTGCCTGAACCAACCAAAAGATTATGATGAACAAATTGTATAGTCTATTTGTAGTCATTTCATGAAAATAATTAGTGTCGGACATTGATTTTGCACCTAAAGAGAAATAGATATTAATGTGAAACGTCGACAAACATGAACATGATTTATGAAAACAAAAGTGTTCGTAAAAGTTGAACTTATGTAACAATCCAACATAAGAAATGGACATGACTACTAGGTCGACATATTCCTCCAAATATTTTGAGATATTTTGAGAACCCTTTATTTTGTTTTTGCTGTGTTATCAATTATTCTCTTTATAAGCCATTATGAAAATCCCATCTGGATTCAGAAATATCCAAGGCTGTGAAGTGAAATCCATACATTACATACATGGCATTTTCCTAGGACACATAAAATGACGATGGTTTATGATTCAGGGTTTAGGATGTTGTATTCGTTTTTCTTTGATGATATTTAAAATATAAAGTTTCACGATTTATAAATATAAAGAAAAGATAGGTTCAAGTGAGACATACACATTTATGTAAAATCTTAGAATATCATCCTATAAGAGTTGATTGATGATCCTACGTACGAGATTTACAGAGACAACACTTTACTAAATAATCTAGACAATATCATAGACTCCATGTGTTGGTTACACACCACCTATAACAAACACTAATATGCCTCATATAAAATACAACATCAGTACATTACACCATAAAACCAGTAGATCTTTAAGCTGCAATGTTTTTCAAACCTAGAAAATCACGAGATTACACATAGGAACTAAATTTCAACAAAACAAATAAGCAAAGGGTCCACCAAAACACAACAACAAAGTTGCATCATCTTGTGGTCAAACGTGTCATGAATCCAAGGGTGGAGTACTTTGTAAGCAAAAGGGTGAAATTTTGTATAAATAGAGAGCACCCTCTCTTCTCCTCAGTTATACCAATAACCCACTACCTCAACCACCACTCATTCAATCCTTAAAGCTTTCCAGCTTGTTCATAACACTGCATTGTGTTTTTACAAGCTTTTTGAAGGTTCCAAACCCTAGTTTCTAGGAAGAAAATCAGTTCTTGTCCGCAACACTAGTCGTGTTTGAAATTTCGTGAGAATGCCTGCCTTGAGCTTCATCGTTGGCATTCTAGGTATTCAATCATTTATTTTCATTCCGTAGAATAATGAGATTTTTGTTTCATTTATTAGTTACACAGTTTTATAAACATGCTCGATTGTTCGTGGATTTGATGTTTTTTTCTGTTTTTTTCTTCATATTTGCAGGCAATTTGGTCTCTATTTTGGTGTATGCATCCCCCATGTAAGTAAATATTTCACTATAAATGAAGCCATTGATTAGTTGCAAATCCTAGCAATTAAAAATAAAATTATTGAGTGCTTGCACTCAGTTATCTGTTGCTTGATTAATATCACTATTTACATTAACTAAGTGTTGCAAAAAGATTAGAAAAAACAACATTAATTTGTTGCAACAAAACATTAATACTAAAATACTAAACTATAGACAGACACCATCAAATTAAAGTTATAATATTTTGAGTGTATTTTTGAAAAGGGTCATACTATGACACTCTTTCAGTCTCTCTCTCTTCAATAAATCCTTCTACAACTTCAATGGAGTATCACCTTTTACATCTTTTATAGTTTGCATGATTCACTTGTTTCCCTCTTTTATTCAAAATGTAGGAACCTTGTCTCATCTTATATATTAATTTATGCTATTTAGGCGGTATACTATTATGTCACGAGCCATACGTATTGATCGATGTACGTTTATGATTTGTGTGCAGAGGGACTTTTAGAGGAATCATCAAGAACAAATCAATCCAAGACTATAAATCAACTCCATACATAATAACCTTACTCTGTACTTCCTTATGGACATTTTACGGTATCCTGAAACCCGGTGGTCTGCTCATTTACTCTACCAACGGCATAGGATCCGTTTTCGAGATAGTTTACATTACAATCTTCCTTATCTATGCTCCCAGGGCGAAAAGGGTACGAAAAACATGTCAAGAATTTTATAAAATAAATATTGATATGAAAGAAAAAGACTTGAACTTGTTGGATTTCAGGTTTTCATGATGAAGTTGCTTGCATTACTGAATGTTGGAGCATTTGGATTAGTTGTGGCCGTAGCGCTATTCGCCCTTCATGGAAAATTGAGACTTACTGTTGTGGGTTGCTTGTGTGCTGCATTGACCATAGCTATGTATGCAGCTCCTCTGGGTGCCATGGTAAGTATATATCAAGCAAATGTATTCGTAAAGTTAAATTCTGATGTATAACTTGACTTATGCGTATGAATTGTGTTACAGAGGAGGGTGGTGCAGACAAAGAGCGTGGAGTATATGCCGTTCTTCCTCTCATTTTTCCTCTTCATTAACGCCGGTGTATGGACTGCATACGCGGTTTTGGTGAAGGACTATTACGTTGGCGTAAGCTTCAAGCTTTATTTTTAATTTTTCAACGTGTAATATTTTTGAGACACAAAAATAATTTTCTGACTGATGGGTAATTTTAATGACATTTTCAGGTACCGAATTTGATAGGTTTTTTCTTGGGCATGTCGCAATTGATAATGTATGCAATATACAAAAAAGGCAAGAAGACATCATCAGCTATCGACGAAAAAGATGATGAGGAGAAAGGGTCAAGTGATTTGGTGACAAATGATGATCTTGAAATGAAGAGCAATTCATCAAAGAGCAAGAACACAAGCATTTAGGAACCAGTCTTCCTAAGATTGAGCATTCCTGAAATTGATGTGAAGAGCAAAATCATCAAAGCAATGTCACTGAGCTATTATGAGTTACAAGCTATAGTACTTAGTGAAAAAGAAGATTACGACGTCGTTAAGAAGAACTGAATCAAATGAAAGTGTGATTGTACGGACGTTAAAGATATTATTTGCATAAGAGAGAAATCAAGAAAATGAATTTTCTGTTCCTTTCAATTCGTACATCCAGACAGTATTTCTGTTTTACGATTAAAGACTAAATAAAGATTTTGATGTGAATTTGGGATGAAGTTATAAAAACACTGGTTTTATTCTTGACAACATTGAAAATAAATCATTCTAATAACTTAATGAAAATAATATCACGTTTAAAACTCTTTTGCAACATTTAGATTCAAAATACATAACAAAACTTTCACCCAATAAATTTCTTTTTGTGGTTTGTTACGGTTACATCAGTGGCCACAAGTGAGTCACAGAAAATGGAAACAGACTGTTTCACATTTCACATAAGTGTGAATAGAAAATAAACATGTTTCATTTCTGAAATCTGCAATGTTGATTATGGTTAGGGCTGCAGTCCAGCTATATTGCTGGTGTTATGGCATCCAACCATCCAGCATTCGTTGTAAACCATTTCAGACGAGGAATTTTGTTTGGACTTTCTTTCAAATCAGCACCAAGGGTCTTTGTGCTCAAGGGGAAGCAAATCTTGTCCTTGGTCTACTAGTAGCTCGTTCCAATGGGGATGAGGTTTTCCCTCCACCTGTTTGTCGCATCATCTCTACAAAGAATTACAGAAATCAGATTCACATATGACACATGAAGTTACTGGACCAGATGCTAAAACAATACTACAACTGATATGTTGGTGAATAGGATAAACCTCAACCGAACCCACACAAGGAAAAGAACAATGCTTGATTAAGTTAGTTGGCGATTTATCGGAGTGATCTACTCAAGATTCTCAGTGGAGAATTCTTAGATAGTAAGAATAAGATCCAACCGGGAGATAATTACCATGACCGAAAGACATCAACATTAGTAAAGGTAACACACAATATATGAACTATATAACTAGGAGCAAATTGGGAGAATAGACATATGAGCATAACCAAGCCGTACAAGAACAGTTAGCAAGCTAATTTAACTTCTATTGATACCACATAATTATACCTCGTTTTCTCTCAAGCTCTTGATCTAGTTCTTCTTTCCACTTCTTTTGTATATCAGAAAAATTAACACTGCAAATTGAAGAGAAAATGTCATTTCTGTGCAAGGTGATAAATGATGCGGCTAGAATATTTCATGATATGAAACCATGTGGAGAAGATACAAATAGGAACTTACCTAGGACTACATGATTCTCGTCGAGAAGATAAATCTGGTGATGTTAAGTTGTTGTCAACATCTGAAATTCGCCTATTAGAACTTCCTGGACTCGTTGTGTTCAACATTTCTCCTTTTGTGGGGGTTACTACGGGGCCTCGACTTGGTGACCTGCTTTTAGGAGGCAGTTTCAGAAACTTTGGAGTCGTTTCGTCACGTGATCTCTCAACCAAGGACGGAGAGCCAGCAACATTCAAGCTGTTATTGTAGAACTCCTCATATAAAGGTGTTTGGAGCTTTTTCAGTTCTAGAGCCTGAGTTTCCAGATATGTAGAGAACAACATTTTAATGCTAAAAAATAGTTATCAGAATGATAATAGATAAGAAAGTAAGAGATGATAAAAACCTTTTCATCCAAGAAGGCTCTAATTTTGGTCTCAGTCAATTCTTCGTCCTCCTCGGAGAAAGAAGGTAAGCTCTGATAAGTATCATTCTTGGCACCAAATAACATTCCGGAGCAACCGGGAGAGTTGTCAAGTGGTTGGTCAACCTCACTGCCCCGTTGTTCCAAATTCAAATTTTCATTGTTGTCGCAAATCCATTCACCAAGAGGCTCGGACATTGGATTATAACTCTGAATAAAGCAACAAGTCATCCCTTATCAGTAAGCTAAGAGAGATTCAAGGAGAGGCATCGGTTAGAACCAGAAAGGTGTGCACACACCTTATTTAACTCTTCAAGAGGAGAACGGGACGCAAATCCACCCAACATAAGATCATCCTTGTCATCAATTTGGCACATATCATCGTCGCCATCTTTGTATGTTCCCAGCATGTATCTGTCCATACTTTTCTCATTCATTGTCGAACAGTCTATATTATGTAGACCAGAGGCCACAGATGGGGAAGAAAAAGACGTCATCTGACTGCAAGTCAAGTGACGAGAAATTTTATATATTATTATCTATCATTTTGATTCTTTAGCTAGAGATGCTTACTAGTTCCCCGGGCTAGAAGATGATGGTATAAGATTTTCAGAAGTTTCCTGAAATCAATGCATTCACTATTAGTCTTCATGACAAAATGGGCACTGCAACATTTATATTACAGATACACTGAACTTACTACCTCGGAAGTTGAAAGAGCCAAATGTTCCCCACGTATTCCAGTTACAAACGGATGCTGCATCCAATCAGCCACGTGTTAACGAAGTCATATTAAAAAGTAACCCTCACCTCATTAAACTTTGCAATAGCCAAAGCCCTCCAGTTGGACTGACATAAATATAAAATTAAGTATACCGAGTTGTCTAGTTAAATTTTAGAATCAATGTATCTTTTTATTCTACCTGCAGCAGCAATGCAGCTGTTGGTCTCGTGCTAGGAACCCTGGAACCAAAGTTAGAGACATTAAGAATAGCAGGACCAAGTTTGAAGACAAAAACGATTATTGAGGGAAAATTGTGATTTTCCTAGAGAGCGGCATACCCCTGCAAACATTTTAGGAGAAAATCTTTTGCCTCGTTGGACAGATGCTCAGGTATTGGCGGGTGTGACTTTGTTGTTCCTATATGGAATAGTGCTGCAACCTGTATTCGCTTATTAATACTACAGTATACACTAATTAAGATTTTACCTCATATGCATGTTTTTGTAGCTATCATATCATTACCATGGAAATTCAAGATGCAAGAAAATCAACTTAAACTTAAATTAGTAGCTACCTCTTGGTACTGTTGACTCCATGGGGGTTTTCCAGTTGCCATTTCAATTACCGTGCATCCAACACTCCATATATCGGCAGAGCTTGTTATAACATGTCAATACAGTAATTTAGTCACTACAAGAGAAACAGGAGCCTCTGTGTGCGTATCAAGCAAGCATAGACATATCTTTAACGAAGGTGAACTGGATCCTATAGTTCTGAAAATTGAAACCGTGCTTACAAGCTATGTCCCGTCTGCAGAATAACTTCTGGAGCCATCCAGTAAGGAGTTCCCTTCATAGATTTAGCACCCGTGACTGTAGCCTACAGTAAATTGTCACAAAATATGATGAACATTAAAAAAATGGCTAAGAATATCTCAGAAACAATTTACATCAACTGAAATATGTTCGTACAAGCTCTTCAACTTGTTTGGATGCACCAAAATCTGCTAGCTTAATGCAGCCTTTATTATCAACAAGTATATTGGCGCCCTAAAGAAAACCCAAGAAAGATTAATCAAGAACAAATCAGAACATGATTTATGGTATAATCTAGTAATCTACTGATCAGGAATCATGAACCAACCTTTATATCTCTATGCATGATGCCGTTTCTGTGCAAGTACTCCAGACCTAACAAAAGTTGCTTTGTATAGGTTTGTATAACCTGCTCCGCATAAGGGTACGAGTTAAAGCTCACTCATCAAAGATAAAATGATTAACTATTGGATAACGTACAGCCTCGGGGAAGGATCCAAATTTTCCCAAAAGAGATGAAATAGATCCTCCAGGGACGAACTCTAGCAGAATATTCAAGCTATCTTCTTCCCTTACTGTACCGAGGTACCTCTGATGAATGAAACAAGATGCAAGTTATAATAGGATTACAAGGATTTTCCAATTGAATAAAGAAATTTATCTTCAGAATGAATAAAAGAGGACCATACAACAATGTTTGGGTGAGAAAGATTCTTAAGTAGCTTCACTTCTTCTTCGAGCTCCTTTAAGTGAGCCTGGTCATTCAAACGGAGAAGTAATTACACTATATAATGACAATATTTGCAAGCCATAGTAGCACCAGTTTCCACTTAAACAAAGTAGAATGTGGAGTTTGTTAACTGATGTCTTGCTATGATCAACTATCCAAGCAGTTTATTTCAGTACTCATTAATGCTTTAATGAAGCTAAAGAAGATGCAGTGATGAAGTAAGCTGCCACACAACATCAACTAATATATGTACGAAAAATGACAACGCAAGAAACATTTAAGTCACTTTTGCTTTTTAAGCTGCCTTGTAGCTGCTGCTAAATAAGACGATTGGTAATTTTATCGAACCCTAGATAATCAAGCACATTTCAATCTTCCAAATGCTTAGACTCAAAACTCCATCTGAAATGATGCAAAGCATATTATATTGGATGCCAGTATTTTTTATTTTCCCTTGTGGAACAGAAGTATCTTATGATGGAAAAACTCTAAACAGACTAGTCCAACAAGTGCATGTAAAGATCACAAATACACGCACACATCATTAAAAGGTATTCATCAAGAGCTTCCATTAAATGGAGTTCAATTCATGTCACACAAGCGAAAATAGTCATGGTAAAGGAAACAATGGAAAGAAAATAAAAGAAGTGAGCACTACTATAGTGCGCACACGCAACCAAATGGTTAAAATGAGTATAGTTTAGTCTGTATTCTGACCTGCGCTTTCTCCTTCGTTGCAGCTATCAAAACCTGATCAAATCAGAAGAAAAATTAGAAATCATACAATAAAATCAACACTCAAAGAAGAAAAATCTACTTCTAAACTCATAAGAATCTAAAGCATAAGCTACTATCTATTAAGACGATCACCTTGACAAACTTAACTTCATAAACCCTAAACCTAACAAAAAATCAATAATCAAACATCAGGCTAGTGAAATAGGTACATAAACCTGCTTAACAGCTATCAGCTCGCCGGAATCGAGATTCATGCCCATATAAACCCTACCAAACGCACCAGACCCGATCAACTCTCCCTTCCGCCATCTAATGGTAACATCATCAGTCGTCGTAGGAACAGTTGACTTCGGATTGAAGATCCTTGACCTCCGAATCCTTGAATTGATCTTCTCAACCAAGTTAGTTCCGACGGCCGGGAGCGGAAGCGGTGGCGACTGCTCGTCATGATTGTCTGGTGTAGTCCGGAATACGAGTGATCTCCGGACTGATCCGAGTATGTCCTGCATATTGAAGACCGAGTCGAGTTGAGTCGAATCGGAGACGGTGGAGTGGAATCGGAGTTGGAATTTGAAGACGAGATGAGATGAAGAGGAGCGTGGAGTGGAGAGAGGGAAAATGCGTTGCTGTGCTGTGTGAATCGTTTTCAAAATGTTAAGGAGATTTTGGGTTGATCGGATCGGACGGGCCTTTTGCTTAAATGGGCCTTCACGTTATCTATCGCAGTGCATACGTGTTATCTTTAATTTTATTATTTTTAATTTGGTTTACATTGATTTCATTGTATTAATATTGTTTTGACTCAAGGCGAATTTAAACAATTTTTTCCTCTTTGTATCAAAAAAAATATTGCTTTGATTCAAGACGAAGATGTACTAATGAGAGTTTGAATCATCTATCTTTATGAATAGATTGAGAGATTAACCGCTACTCCTTATGCATGAGGAAGTATAATTTTCCACTGAACAATGAGATAAATATTCGATTATTGATTATTAATAATTTAATTATTAATTTTAGATAAACATTTTTTATTCGAAATCATAAATCCTAAACAAAAATTTAACAAGAAAAACCGCCCACCAAGGGCTAGCCTAGTGGCACTGGAGGTTGTATTATAAGCCACACGTCATGGTTCGACTCCTGGTGGGTGCTAAAGCAGTGGGGCTTTAGCGGGGTGGGTTTTTAAAAAAAAAAAAACAAGAAAAACCAGTATTATAATTAAGAGTAAGGATCATGTGAAAAGCAACTTTTGGTTATAAAATATAAACAGATCTCGATCATTAAATAATCAGATCGTACGGCTATTGATTTGGGGGTCGAAAAATAATTAATTAAAACATTAAATATTGAGATTTTGATTTTAAAAACTCAGGAAGGGTAGATTAGTCCAAAAAAACCAAAAATCAATCGGTTTTGAAATTGCTAAAATTTAAATCGTTTTGAGATCCCTAAAATCATGGTTTTAGATTCAATTTGATTCAATTTGAGCATTGATTTTACAAATCGACGAAACCAAAAATTCAGATCCGAGACAATGTGTGAACACCCCAAACCATCATTAGCTCACTCTCGGTAGGCGATTTTAAAACCCTACATTGCTTTTGGAAACCTCAAGTCAGTAACGTTGGGTTTGTGTATCGATTGGTTACATGTTTACGTAGATTTTCAAAGTCTTTTATGTTTGCAGGTCGCGACATCGCCGCGATAATAATTCCAAGAAGATCTGGGTAGAAATATGGTAAGTCGCTTACTATTTCAGTTTATTAGCACTCGTTTATGCATGATTCAGTATTTGACCACATATGATTCATGAATCATATTGCAGCAAATCATGAATCATGCGTAGAATCATGTTTCAGATTATGTACATAAATATTTTGCGAATAAATATTATCACTCGTTGATTATTAATTGTTTTTATGTGTTGCAACAGAATGTGAAGCAAGAGTAGAAGTGGGAGACAAACGTTTAATGAAAAAACGAGTTGACATCATTGTAATATCACTTGTTAGAGATATAAGAGATACATATTTTGATGAAATAGTGAATTAAAAGTGCATATGATTCATCATTTGTTGTTATATGATTCATTAACTGTTATAAATAATGTTACCTATAATATGAAACCTATGATTTATTATTTGCTATGTTATGATTCATGAATCAAAGGTGTACAATGCATGGATCATACGAAAAAATATATTATTAATATGAAAACAGACCCGTGTAAATACGTAAAAACTGAAATAAATCTATTGGAACATCAATGGTAAAAAAAACAGATAAGAAACTAAACTTTGCAATTATAAGACATCTATGATTCATGATTTGCTATAATATGATTCATGAATCAAATATAGTCAAATAATGAACATATACTAAAATATACATAACATACGACGAGTGCAGTGACTTTTCTAATCAGACTTTTCTAATTAATTAATTAATTAATTCTGATGAAGTGAAAGTCGTTGATAATATGATGAAGGGGAAGTCATTGATAATCAGACTTTCCTAATTAATTAATTAATTAATTAATAGATTTGAATGTTTGTTACCATAAAGTAAGGGATTGAATCTAATTAGTATATTTGTAAAATATATTATAAAGTATATTTCCATTATTGCCCTTTTATCATTAAATATATTAATTAATATGATTTTATTGTAACCGTTAGATGTAATTAAATGGACGGTCTAGATTTGTTTGCATTTTATAACCAAACTACCACTTTTCATTTGATCCATTTCTTTATAATTAATTCTCTAAATCCTTGACTACTAAGCAAGATAGTACAATTAAGTCAAGTGAATTTATTCATATATATAGAGAAAACTAATTAATAATGTAGTACAAGTCAAATAATTTTATTTAAGATATAACAATAAAGTTAATATTGATTAATGAGTATTTAATTTGTAAACGCAAAATAGTACAAATGGACACACGATTCATGTCAGTTGACACTTTTCTACAGAAAGTAACAAAAATAGTTTGAAACTGAGAGTTCCCTGAATGAGAGTGAACAGGATCATGAAGCATTTCTTCTAGCTGCATAGACACGGTACACCGACACACCAACAATTCCAACAATAGCTGCAGCTGAAATGAGAAAATAACACACATGAATCTCTAAGATCGATAATTGATTACATTTAGTATGCTAAAAACTATCAAGTACTGACCTGAAACGAGCATTAGGGAGCTTTTCATTAGTTGGTTGTAGTGTTTGCGGTTTTTACCAGCTTCAGTCTCTGGAATACTCAAGTGAGGCTGCTCAGCTGCGCGTACTATTCGGCGGAATATGCTATTGAAATCTCCCAATTTACAACTGATTGGTATAGGAGCCTCAATACCCATGTCTTGGCTCACCTACATATATAAAGCAGAAACGTTTTAAATATGCGGGAGTTTATATAAACAAACCACAAAGGAAAGATGAATAAAAAGAAGCTAATGTGCACCCTGGTTGAGTCCTGTATGGCAGTTGGGTATGGGTCGAGGTCATCTTTAGCCGCGACAATTAGGCAAGGCACCTCGAATCCTGTGTTTTCCTGGTGAGTAGCAACTTGTAATAACAGTTTAGCTGACTTCTCCCAAGAGGATTCTTCAGAGCTAAAAATGTAAATAAACCAGTCAGATTGTGCCTTTAACGTTGGTCAGTAAACTAAGATGATGCTGTAACCATTTAGAATATATTTACCTATCATGGACGAAAACTGCCAAGTCACAAACTGCCAATGCTTCCTTGTTGGACAAAAATTTCTTCACTTCATCTTCTGGGATTTCTCGCAATACTAGAGTTTTCTTACCCATCTACAAAGAACAGAAGAGTCACGCCACAGATCTCACAACCAGGTGTAATTAAAACGAAAAGATTGTTTGCAAACAAAAACAAAGTTATTAGCGAACACGGAATAGAAAATTGCTGCCAGAATTTTAGCATGTTAAGCAATATAGACTCGTCACACGAAAAGTCATTATCCGAAGCAAAGCCAACCATCTAAAGCAGAATAAATAAAATTATACTCACACCAGGGACGTCCACAGCATTAACTGCATAACGCTCTTCCAAGGTCGGCACATAGTTACCAGAGAAAGGCCTAGATTTACCAGAGAAATTGACTTCGTATCAAGAAGGATTACATAAGCTGCAGGATATTTAGAGATGAACATAAAAAGTTCACAAATTTCACCTTCCAATGAAAGAGTTCAACAATGCTGATTTACCAGCTTTCTTCGGTCCAAATACAACGCACTGGAAAACAGTTCGATCTGTCTGTTGCTTTTTCCTGTCCAATCGACGCTTTCTAGTCACACGAATAGCTGATGAAGGATCACCGGGATATCCAATGTAAATTAGGTTCTCCACGCTGCTCACGGGGTCGAGAAGTGTCATTAAAGCCCACTGCAAACACAAAAGAGATATTTTAAGTTTTTAACCAATGCTTATGTACTCATTAACGAGGAAAAAACAAAATAAAAAACCAAATGGTATTAATCTTCACCAAATGGTTATACTGTAAACAGACCTCGGATAGAAATCCATCTAGTGATAATTCTTCTAAAGAGTTTCTCTCAGCAGCATCCTTGTATGGTTCTTCAAGCCATGGACTTGAATTGAAACAATGAAAATATAGTAAACATGAAGTGAGAAATATGGCATATATAATTTGAAAATAAAATCAGAAAGATTATCATATTGTAGCACATCAAGCGGGAACATCTGAGACTCTGAGTTGATATTACATGCTAAATTTCCAATAATAGTTATGAGGAAGAAGAACGTCATATTGACACCTTCAGTTTTTAAAGAGAAGCTACCTGTCAGCTGCAGTAGAGAACAGATCCTCTACCTCGATGGGTTTCAGAGCTCCATCCTGAAAAACGCAGGTCCATATATTAATTTAGACGATCGAATACAGTCAAGTTTAGCTGACCACACACTATACGAGCAATACACACCTGGTCACCGTCAAATAAAGTAAATATGCTCTTCAAGAATTCCAAAGCCTCGCTCGTCAACTCTACACTCTGAACAATAATACTGATAAGCGCTTTGCAATCTACTTCAATCAGTAAAACTGCTGTATTGAGTTGGGACTTGATTCCATTAACAGATCAAACAAGTGCAAAATATTTATAACAAAAATAAACGTTTAGTTTATTTATATAACCGAACAACTTGTATAATTATGAATCAAAAGTTGTTATCAGTGAATTTAAGAATTTTAGCAAGTTGAGAAGATGTTATACCAAATAACTCACTAGATATCTATGGTTTAAGTAGTCAAATATCCAATCATATCTCAGCTGACATGCAGAGTTGCAATCAACAACCAAGGAACCATCAGACACCTGCTAATTAGACGTATGTACATCCGTGATTTACCTGGTCTGGAGCCTTCTTTCCCAGAATTGGACTGAGGTCACAAGTTATCTTAAGTTCATCGTTGTATCCAAACTTCCTCAGCACCGTCCATGTGGTTTCAAGACGCCCCTTTTCAATAAATAATGCATGAAGGAAGAGAAATCCTGAAAGAGTCAGACCGCGGTCATTGACTCCCTCGGGTAGTTTATCTTCAACAACTCTTTTTACCCCTGTGATCTCTGAAGGTTGTAATGGAGCATTAAAGCACCTAACCTGTTTTTAAATAGAAATAAAAACACCATTGTTACCATTAGATCCGTGGGCCATGATCACTAAAAATGTTGTATAGTATGCCAACTGAGCGTATCAATTTTGACCTGAAAATCGTTCAACTCTGCATCACTCAAAGCTCCGTCTCGGTCATTGTCACAGAGAATAAAGATACGCTTTAAAGCCCTCACGCACCGAGGCTTAAGAGTCTGAGTCTCTTGGTCAAACAAGGGTGCTGTAGGATGAAGCACTGCCTTTTGTGCATAAAAGAAAACCTCTGGAATCTGCAAACGTTAATTGTCTAAATATATATTTCTCAAAGAAAGGCAGCCATTAAGGTTAGTGAGCATAGTTATTTCTTTTAAGTTTATCACATATTTCATTCAATGTTCTGGTTTCATGATTCAGTACAACAATGAACCTCTGAACATGGATGATCACCTGGATGTGCTTAAAGGCAGAACACTCTATGCAAGTTTCAATCTCACGAAATTGTTGCATTATTGGGGACATCACTTCCTCCAAATTAACTTGCTGGTCGTCATCCCTCAAGTCTAGTTTACAACCAACTAGAATAACTGGCACCTTTACCTGAAATGTAAAATTATATTCAATAACGACATCATATAGATATAAACGGTAAACGGATATGTGCTTTCAAGAACCAACTACCAACCTCTAATCTCCGGAGTTCAGGAAGCCAAAAGGTGCTCAGACGTTCTAAAGTTTCTGGGCGGTCACAGGCATATGTTAGCACGACAGCATCAGCCTTCTTTAGCTCTTCAGCAAGCTTTCCTTTGCTTTCCGGGCTGAAACAAAAAGGATCAAAAATTAAATGCACAGTGCGTACTACTTTAGTTATAAAACACAAAGACACACTTTTGACTTATAAATTTTTTTTGATGATACTTTAAACTTAAATAAAATAGCGTGCAACAACAACTCTTTACTTTCGTCCCATGCATTTTTCCATACGTCACAAAGGCCATCTAAACCTTATCCTGAATTACTTCACAATCTGTCTTCAGTTGTTACTTATAAGAAAAACAAGATCGAACCGTTGAGTAACTGTGAAGACGTAACTAATGCCTCTTTATTTGACATCAAAGAATTCAACAATTAGCAAAACTGTCTGAATATCATTCATATAACAAGCAGATAAGTACAACAAAAGCCGTTGAACTTTCTACAAATCAACTTAGGATTAAATAAATGCTAACATGCTATTTCACAGCCCAGCATACAACCAGACTTCCATACATGAATCCAGAAACATAACAAAATTTACATTTAGTCAAAAGAAATCTACCGCCGCCTAAACAATCACATGCTCTCAACATTAAGCAACCTAAACAGATGTAGATCCAACAGTTCAATTTAAACAGAAATCAATAAAAAATAATTAATAATGAAACAGTACAATTTAAACAGCAATCTACTCACAACAAGAAAGGAACGAAAAATCAGACCTGGAAGGAGTGTCAATGATAGTAATTGGCACACGGTCAGGGTACATATCCTCAGGCAACCTAGTAGGAGGCAACAAAGGCGGCACATTAGTAGGGAACTGATCAGCTGCGGCTGTCACAATCAAGCTAGATTTTCCAGTCCCCTTTTCTCCAGCCACCACAATCCTCACACCAACTCGTCCGCTTAAATTCGCTCCACCATCTCCAGGATTCGACATCTTCCAACCTGCAAACCACCACAACAAAATTCCAAATCAATAAAAATCCAAACTTGTTATACAACACGGTGATTGACACATCAACAAATCTATGAAAAACCCTAGAAAATCGTGAAATGGAGAAAACCCAGATAAGATGTGGAGGATTGTTACTTGGGGTGAGGGAAAGGAAGGGTTTTGATGATGACGGCGTTGGCTGCGTAGCTTTGAGCGTTTTGTTGATTCTTCTGATGATGACGTTCTCCTGAATTTGCCCTTGATAATTTTTAGCAATATTATTATTTATTTTAACTTAAAAAGTAATTGTAGTGATATTTTATATTGAGTTTTATATTAAAAGTGTTCAGCAAGTAAATAAATGGTGTTTCTATAAACTAGTAAAATTGTATTATTGAATTTATAAGTTACAATTTAGATTATGATGCTTCAATATTCTATTACATTGGAGATTTTACTATGTTTTATTTATTAGGATGGTTAAGTTCATAAAAAATTAAATATTTGTGAGACGGAATGTCTTAATTTAGTTGTTGATTTTGATTATTAAACAGTTAGAATTAAAGTTACTTTTTATTAAATGAGAGGTTCGATAGTGTCTCGCGGTTCTACATTTACTTTGGTATCCTTCATGAACTTTACAGTTTAATCTACAATCGTTAATATTTAATTATAAAAATAAATATAACTTTTTTATTAATATATATTTAAAAATAATAAATAGGATTAAATTCTACCATAAAGTTTTTATGAACGGAACGAAATTATCTCAACCATTGATTTCTATTCATTCAATGGTTGATATTGATAACTGTCATTCCCAATCGCCTATATTTGTTACGAATCCAATCATCATTTAATTAAAACTAACTTTAATTATCGTCTCATAATCTTAATCCATAATAAATAAGACACAAAAACGGGTTAAGATTCAAATGGATGTTCGTTAATTACGGAATAGAGTTCAAGGACTTCCAAATATATGTGAGCATGTGGACATGACATGACCTCGATAGTTGATTATTAATAATCCAGCGAATGAAATTTTGTCCAAAATAAAACCGTCAAATTCAACTGTTAGGGTTTTTTGCGAGTTCAATAAATAGATAAATTAGACATGAAGTCTTTATTATTTTGTTGCATCTGGAATTTCTCTTTTGAATAATAGCTAAATCTACGTGACCTTCCTTTTTTGAAAGGAAAACTACAGTAGTTATTGCTCTTCGAATGTGCAACTGGAGTCAGGATCTTGTCCGATCGAATTTAGGAATTTCATTTTTAAAGTATTTAATAGACATTTGAACTCAGGACCTTGCCTGATCTTATCGTCATACTCACCCATTCGGGCACCCCTTTTAGAGTATGATCCTCTCTTTTTGATTGAAGTGATCAATAAAATTTATTTTGTAAATTTGTCAACTTTGGTTGAAATTTAACTGAAATATTGTCGTATGAAAATGTACATATATTATTCTATTTGTTAATTTACAATGGTATTCTTTATATATTTATCATCTTTTTTGTTTGTCCACAAGGATAAAAGGCACATTAAATAAGGTAGAAAATGTACAAATGTGTGATTGTGAATAATTTTTTTACAATATACGCTTGAAAAATAGAATACGAGATTAAGAAGTGCACAAATATCAAAATGTAGTTTCATATGGATATTTTAATAAATCAAAATATGACTTCGAAAAAAACATCAAAAACTACTTTTCGTTTTATATAAGAAGGATTCACATCATTGCCAATCAAATACTCTACTTTTTTTAATTTAATAAAAATGTAATCCTTAATAATATCACTATTAGACATATATTTTAAAGGAACTTTACAGAAGTCAAATTAGGCTGCAATCGGTATCAAATAACATGAATAGTAACTCGAATAGTCAAATTACTTCTTATAATAAGATGGAAGAATATCAACTCAACGATTTACATCTGCATTAGGATGATCTCTATAATCTTTATACTCGAAAATTTTACCGAATAGAATGTAATAACAATGATAACAATTATGAATTTATCCGAAAAGCAACGACTCAGATTTCCCTTAAAACAACAATAATAATAACCTTTTTCCTATTAATAATGATTGCAAAAAATCAAATAATTTTTTTTTTTTTTTTTAAAGGGATTATCGGAATTCACTTCTACCTCATGACTCGAACCCGAGACCTATTGATCCAGATAGTGAGTGTCTAACCACTAGACCAACCCCAATCGGTATCAAATAAATAAGGGTAGTTGGCAAAACAAAGCGAACCTTCTCTTCACTCCCTATCAAAACGACGCAATCCATCCGCGTTTAACTGATCCCCAATCCCACCACCTTCCCCATTCTGATCGTCATCATCTACAATTTCGCTATCCAACACCAAAATCCAAAACCTCGCCGCTTCACTTTCCTATCAACTCCGCCTCGTTTTCCGGTCTGACACCAACCGCGATTTTTGAAATCTCCGTCGCCGTCGGTGGAGATCATGGGATTCGATCTGGAGTCAATTTCGGAAGCAACATCTGGAGCGATCGGATCGCTGGTGAGTACTACGGTTTTGTATCCGTTGGATACTTGTAAGACTAAGTATCAAGCTGAGGTTAGAGCTCAAGGGAAGCATAAGTATAGGTAGGTGATGACGTCATCATCATCATCCGTTTTTGATTTTCTGTTGATTTTTACAGCTCGATTTTGTGTTTGAATAGTGATTTTGTGTTTGAACTTTGAAGATTGAATGTGTTTTTGCAGTAACTTAGCGGATGTTTTGTGGGAAGCGATATCGAAGAATCAGATTGTTTCGTTGTATCAAGGTTTAGGAACAAAGAACTTGCAGTCGTTTCTGTCGCAGTTTGTTTACTTTTATGGTTACAGCTACTTTAAAAGATTGTACTTGGAAAAAAGCGGCAATAAGAAAATTGGAACACAGGCGAATTTGCTTATTGCTGCTGCTGCTGGGGCGTGTACTGCAATTATCACGCAGGTAATTTACTACGCAAAAAATGGCCTCACTGTGAATTTTGATGTTGTTCTCTATCATATCTTTATATGTGTTTGCAAAGGCAAAGGTACATGTTTTTATGTGTATATGGTACTTTGCGTGCTGGATGGGGTGGTCAAGTCGGTCTTTGGAAAAAAGATAATATATTGTCTGACCATCTTAAAGAACTTTTAAGACCATTCAGAACGCGCGTGATAATCAATTAATTATGTCGGGCTACATCATTTTGTGTAGCCACTGGACACGGCATCGTCGAGAATGCAGACAAGTGCGTTTGGGAAATCCAAAAGTCTATGGCAGACTCTTACTGAAGGAACCTGGAGTGAAGCTTTTGATGGCCTTGGGATTTCTCTTCTTTTGACATCGAATCCAGCGATTCAGGTATACATCATCAGCAATCTTTTGTTTCAGCATAAAAATGCATATTAATATCTCTTTGAAGTTGCTACGCACAATAGACATAGTGTTTAATTTATGAATCAGCCTCGTCAGAAGTTGAAATGCATGTTTTCTTTCTTACAGTACACCGTCTTTGATCAACTAAAAGCTAGACATTTGAGGATTATGGGTGAAAACAGCAATGGCGCATCATCAGAGTCCCTTTCCGCCTTCTCTGCTTTTGTGTTAGGTGCCGTCTCTAAAAGTATTGCGACATTCCTGACATATCCAGCAATCAGGTTTGTATAATTGTATTGATATTAACTAAAGTCATGATTCAAGCTGCTGATATCAATCAGGTTTAAAAGAAACCAATTTAAAGTTGTATATTGCTATAATTTTTTCAAATCTAAACAGGTGCAAAGTCATGATTCAAGCTGCTGATCCAGAAAGTGGTGGAGTTCGACGTAAATCCAACAAATCTATACCAAGAATTATTAATGAGATTTGGAGAAAAGAAGGTTTATTGGGCTTCTTTAAGGGATAGAAGCTCAAATCTTAAAGACAGTACTAAGCTCTGCCTTGCTTCTCATGATTAAAGAGAAAATTTCAAAAACCACTTGGGTTTTAATTCTTGCAATTCGGCGATCCCTGATGCTTACAAAAGGCAGAATCAAGAGTGTCTAGTAAAACAGATGGTTTGCTATGAATGGGTGTAAGTTCTGCAACCATTTTCAGCAAATCCGGGACATTGATTAAGATGCGCAGGTTAGCTATGTAGCCAGCTGGTATTCATCGCCAAAAAATTATTTGTACTAGCCCTCTAAGAACACTAAGAATTTTTCAGAGATGTATGGGATAGCAAGACTAGTTTTCATAAGATGTCTAGACTCTGGAAACAAGGGCTCTTGTTGTATTCTCAGAATAAGTTGTTGCGCAAAGTCGCGATTATGCTTCAATTAGAGATGAGACTATGTAATGATTTGAACTCTATATTTCTTCAGCTCTAGTTTCTGTTTGGCCATAGTTGTTATCATTGCATTACTCTGCAAATTGCAGAGTTATCATGGTCACTCCGTGGTAGTTTGTAGTTTTGGCAAAAAACATGCAGTCAAATTATTAGGATTTCATTTTGGACCTAGCAACATTTCACCATACTCCAAAGTACAGGACAGATTCACGAACTTCCATATCTGAAGCAGTGGTTAGACAACCTTGGTGTAGAAACAACTCACACTAGGTGTTTCCAAAGAATGTAAACCCAGCCAGAGAAAAGACAGTAACATCCACCTTTTCAGTGACCTTGAACATTGGATTCAACACACGCACAGACATCTTAGGATTAAACAAAGAGTGGATGGTTACCTAATCACCAGTTTGCCCCCAGCAAAAGAACAACAACAAAGACAGCTACATATGGATCTTGTTAGAAAGGTATGGAATGGAAAAGGGACATTTAGAAAGAGCCAAAAGCTTTCTTGTCCTGAATTTGAGGCCCTTTGGGTGGAAGCTTTTTGATATTAAGTATTGTTATTACATGATCACCTTAATTATGTTGAAGTTAGCATCTTATACATCTCAGTCTGACCTTTTGAAATAATGTGAAGTTTTTCCAACTTATTTTACACCTTTTGACTATTTGTTAAAAGTAAAGATACACTAAAAGAATGGTGGTTGAGAAACTTTTTTCCCTTATTCAAGTATTTTTCATATCACAAATGAAGAATTCCTATCAGCAGTTTATTTTGACAGTAAAAGTCTAAGAACTTTTGTTAGAGTCTGTGATCAAATATTCTACCTTAAAAAGTATCACAACTGAGAAAAGGATTAAAAAGTCATATAGGTTTATGCTATATGTTGAAACTCCAGTTTCGACGGTTGATATTGATATTTTCACTCCAGTTCGAGATAGATCCTCAAAATGGGTAACACTTAAGTTTTTTGTTCAACATTACTAAATAAGTTAGGTTAAAATTTAGTTTCTTGTTCATTTCAATTCTAGATTTAGTAAAACAGTATTTGGTAAAGATTTCTGCATAAAATAATATTGCTAAACTTTATAAAAAAGGCTAGTAATATGAATAACACAAAATCACCAACTAACAAATGCTGTAATCAGTGATGTCCTACATTCACACAGACAAAAGTGGGACATCATTGTCTAACACAAACATCTCTTGTTTCATAAGTTTCCACTTCCAACCCCTACATTAAGCATAAGAGGCCACCTAAACCCTTTGAATCTTGTTTAACACATTCTCATCCTTCTCTGAAAAACAGGCAGATACTCTAACACCTTCGCGTGTTATTTCTTCGTATTTCATGTCTCTGCCTGCTAGATACTTTTGTGTTGGATGTTTCTGGTTGATAATTCTTTGTGTTGCAACGTTTGGGGGAGCTGTGGGAGGAAGAGAGCTCGTCGACAGAGGAAGAAGCATCGAAGAAAGCGGACGTAGCACTAGCTTAACAGCACTGAAACTACAAGTGAAGGTGGCCTTGTAGCTCAAATCAATAGGGAAGTGCCTTCATGTCCTGATCCATTACATAATAAGTAGGTCACCTTGAAAACATCTTCAGTTTACCAATTCTTATTCTTTTTGTGAGACGACAAGATTTTCAAATGTATAGATTCAAATTTCTCAACGTTTGAAGAATCTTGTGGTATCATCAAGTGTCTGAAAATTTCAACTGAGCACGTGTAAATAAGATGTATAAACTTCTTCAAAATTATCTGCAACAGGAATCTTGTATTCTGCTACTGTAAGACTCAATATACCATATACTACAACAGCTTGGAGTTGCCAGACAACTAAGCGATAGAATGTGCAATAATTACAACACTAAAAAAATGATAATAGGGAAACCATGTTTAATAAAACTATATAAGGCCGTGGGGGTAGAGTGGGTGACTGATCCTTTTCTGGTCACCGTCACGGATGGAGGTGCTTCAAAAATATTCAAAGGGCCAAATCTGTTTGCTGGTCAGCCAACATGTATTCGAGGTAAGTTGGGAGGGTCCGAACTAATGAGGTTGGCCCAGAGGTTGGCGAGAGGGAGAAAATATTGCTCTTCATTCCAGACAACCAACTTCACAGCTGATACAAATGAGGATAAAATTGTAAGCTGAGTGTTTAAAACCATGTCAAAAACTAGAACACGTGAAATGTCGTAAAAGGTTATCCGAGCATTGAGTTCTATTAATTAATTATAGTAGTACCTGGAATTATGGCTTCATTCAGCAGAGATAAACCACATACTGAGTCTTGTTGCCTTAGGGAACCAGGCACATCAAATTCACGAATCTGATTGATCGATTCTATCAATGCTCGAACTTCTCCAGCACTTTCTGAATCAAGATCACTGACACATTTGAGAGCATCATTGAGACCAGAGCTTGACCACAAAGTAGAACATTCATTAAGCAGAGCAAATATGCTATCACTGTCCGAAGAATTTGATAATATCCAGGGTCTATAAGCTTTCGTCGACGCTTCAAGTATCAAAACCGCTCTAAAAATTTCTCCCAGTGCACACACAAATTTCTTTCCTGCATTTCATAGAATGGTTAGCTTTCAGGCTATATTGATGTTACACTAGAAATTAATATATTTTATCAGCAAGTCAATACCTTTAGTTCGAGATAATATTTGAGAATGAACACTCTTTTCCACAGCTCGTTGCCAAATAGAAGCTCCATGCTGCAACTCTTGAGCGCAAACAAAAAGAATTTCCGTCCACGTTGAAATGTAACAGGATTGCTGATCTGCTGATCCCATGGAAAGTACTCGCAATATCAAGGCAGCATGTTCTACTAGTTCAATGGCTGACTTAAAATCTTTCTCTGCCTGTTGCAAATATATTACAGACAACTCAACCACAAAAACTCAATTTAAGAACTTCCGTAGCTGATCAAATTCTTTATTAGTGATTCACCAACATCATGTAACATCTCAACAAAAATTCTTGTTAATGCCCATAATGCATACAATTCTTCGAAGCATTAACTTTGATAAGAATGCCCGCAAAAACAACCAAGCATTAAAATTTTAGAATTTGAGTGACATCATTTAAAGCTAAGACCTGTAGAGTGACTATCAATGCTACCTCTGGGAAGCTATATTATTATGGTGCAAGGTCTTAAGTATTAACTTCATTGCACATGACACCCAACATTTTGTTCAAGATAAGTGGTGTGTGTGCGGGAAGTCAGCGGACAGCCGTTTAGCCACCAGCAACGCATAAAGATCAAGGCATATTTTTCAGAAAAAACTTTGGTGATAAGCAGGAAACACTGACACATCAACATAGGTGAACAAGTTTTAAAATTCATACCGCTGATAACCTTCTTGACAAGCCATATTCTGAATCAACCATCTGAAACTTGGGTTCACTAAGGACATGGTGAAGTTCCATAAGACATTTGTCTGGTGTACAATTTTCCGGAGCATCCTCGAGCACAATGTGAGCTCTGTGAAGTTCCTTGAGAGCATCCTGTATAGAACCAGCCACATGGCCGAGAATATATTAACAGATAGCTAAATACACTGGCAAGACTACATCATTGGTTAAAAATGACACATTCCCTGTAACCAACAGCGATTAATAAACTGTTACAGGCAAGAAATAGACGAGTCGAATGTGCCAACCTGGATTTTCTCATCCAAAGCTTCCACCTCAGAGTTTTTAGCATGTCCATATCTACTTTTTGCTTCCTAAACAACAGTAACCAAGTTCAGAGCTCAACTTATGTGAAACTTAATGGAAACCCTCAATCATATCTCGATCAATAACCAACCTTTAGGCTTGACAGATGACATATTGCAGCAAGGCTAGATTGATCCTTTAATTTACAGTAAAAGTCTACAAGGTTCCCCATATTTGACGCTGTATAACTACTACTATGATGTACTTGATATGAATTTTGATCATCTGTTACTATACTTTGAGATGCATCTTTAAAATCCCAGGCATCATCAAAATCATCTTCATCATTTGACAAGCTTGAATTGTTCATTGTCTGATTGGCATCTGAACTGTTGGCAACAGCTTGCTGAGGTGGCTCCTCTGAATACTTCTCCTCGGATTGGTTATATAGATTTAATATGAGATCACTAAGAGATGCACTTGGGTCCGTAAACTTAAAGCCATTGGTATGAGATTGAGAGGGATTAAAACTGAAGTCATCCTGATTTAAAGTGTCACTACTATCCAGTGGCACGTCACTGAAAAGGGATGGAGGCAGGGCTCCTTGTTGACCCCCATCTGCTTTGTTTACCTGAGCAAATTGGTAGCAACATTTGGTATCTGATATTTCTGTATCATGCTGAAAGAACTAAGAACATATACTGCTACTTCTCAATATAAGAACAAGCAAGTAGCATAAACGTGTTTTAGTACTTTAAGAAGAACGAGAGGGAAGGATTGCACTAAACTTAGAGCCAGCCACTAAATGAAAAGACATTTTGTTTTAACTAAGCATACAGATGGCTGTATTTATTAATGAGGGAGGATAAATCAGCATAAAAAATAATCAAGATAACTTTCAAAACAAATGATTCTTATTTAATTTTAACAGCCATGACAGCACGGAAGTCTTCGGTGAACTATGGGAACTCTTTCGGGTAGGTAAATGATACTAACAATCATCTTTATGTGTAGTATATCATTTTGATAAATATGCTTTTAATGGAGTTAAGAATATGAACACACCTTGTTTTCAAGATTAGTCTCTGGAAATGAATCCTTGAAGTCCCAATAAGAGTCTTCACCATCTAAACTTCCATTGAGGGCAGCAGAAGTTGACTGAATCTCACCGTCATATTGACTGCCCTCAGAAACAGAATCATTCGCAGCTCCAAGGTTTGAACCAGCGACCTTAAGCAGATAAACACATGTCAATATTCAACAAAAATGACGATTCCTCAATACTCAAGAACCACCGTAAGATGAAATGAATGCAACAAACAGAATATACCCGCCTGAGAATCACTTCTCAATGTTGCTTCTTGAGCTCCAAATCCTTGCACTCCCATATTCCATTGCAGCTGATAAAAAAATAACAATAACTCACTTATCTCTCAGAGTGATAACATATCAGTTGATATTTCGGAATTTATGTGTCGAGATTTAATAGAATGCCATCGTCATTGTTCAAATTGGCAGAAAACGATTAGATAAGACACTAGCTTATCAAAAATGTGAACAAGCAAAGTTTTAGAATCTGTTACCTTGGGATTTTGGTCTACAGGTGCGACATGAAATTCCCACCCGCCATCGTCCTCTTCTTCAGCAGATGTATTAGAATTACGAACATAACCGAACTCACTATTATGTTCATCAATAGCAGTTGGAACTGCAACACTTGGAAATCCAATACACCATCACTGTTTCCCTTAGCAGTGGGAACACTGTTACCTTGAAAATCCCATAATTCATTGCTTTCATCTTTTGCACTTGGAGCTGCGAAATCCAGAAACTCCCATTTCCCTTGAGTTTCATCTTCTTTACTTGTATTCATATGCGACTCATTAGGATCCGACTCTGACTTGTATGGATCCAACTTTGGACCGTTATTCATTATGTTGGCACCGGTAATTTCCCATTGCATGCCATCCTCCTGTTCTTTGGTTACATTAGTGTTACCCTGAAATTCCCATCCATCATCATCATCATTGTCTTCTGTGCTCAAACTTTTAGAGTCGAGCTTTGACCCATTTACATCTGTGTTGCTTCCAATATTTCCCAAGTCATTACCCAGTTCAGACGTACTCAAATTAAAATCCAAAGCATACATGCTCTCACTCCATCCGTTGTCAGCTTTAACAGACGCAACTGCATTGTTCGGTTTCCCACTAAAGCTGAATACATCAGAACCAGAACTCGTCATCAAAAAATTAAAAGCCGACTCATCTGACTTTGTCCTCCTCCCATTCTCAACCCTACTCACTACACCTTGATTAAAAGCTCTTGCACTAGAACTAAAACCATCCGAATCAGAATTCATAATGCCAAAACTAAACCCTGACTCGTTTGACTCCATCCTTTTCACATCATCATCAGCTGCATTTGAACTGAATCCATTTACATACCCATTCGAACGCGAATCCAACACATCAAATCCATTCTTTAATCCATTTTCTTTCAGATCCACAAAATCTCCACCCTTCACCTTTCCACCTCCTCCTTCTCCACTTCCACCTCCCTGATTATACAAACTCGCTAACAAATCACTAATCCCCAAACCACTCAAATCCGACCCCTTCCTCCCCAAATCCCCATTCTTACCTCTAAACACCTCCCTCCACCAACTCCAAATCCACCACCGCCGCTCCCTTTCTCCTCCTCCTCCTCCACCTCCTCACCTTCCTCTTCCCCAAATATCGACAGCGGAAGCGCTCCCCGAGCCCTAACTACTCCCTTCTTCTCCTCCTCAACTCGATCCGGCACAAACCGATCTGTAACAACCAAATCTCCAGATTTCATATCACTCCCCTGTCGTTGATTCGCGGAATCAGGCGTTACAAAATCTCCCCAATCATCGTCATCTTCCGCATCATTATGGTTAGAAGAAGAGGTTATTACGTTGATCTGAGGTGGAGGATGTGGTAATGATGAGGACGAGGCGAAAGTGAAGTCGCCGAAAGCTTCGTCGTCATCGTCGTCCGCCATGGAATGAACGAAGCTCGATGTTGCAGATTTGATCTTCTCTGTGATTACCTCGTAACCTGTTTTTGATAAAATTGTGCAAAATGGTGTGTTTTGGGAAATAAGAATTCATTTTGACACTAAATTGAAATTAATTGAATTTAGCCTTTCATTACTTTTTAATCTGCAAATTAATTATTAGTATTGTGTAGTAGAGAAATTATGTCATTTTTTGGAACGTGTGAATCAAACGACATCTTTATTAGTTATAAATTTACTTCTCCAATTTCAATGTTATATTTGAGTGAAATTCTTTGGTGTGATTCAGAGGTTATTGTGTCAACCATTAGTTTATTCAGTGCACACTCGAACAATTGTTGAATTTCCTTCATGCATCTAATGAAGGGCAACAAATGAATCAATGTAACTTGCTCAATTGTCAAAATGCCCCCATTTTTCAGAAATTGAAACTTGCAAAATATTAATTTGAATGAATAATAAAAATCGGAGGAGCTTAAACTATTTGAGCGAGGTATTGCAACAGTGCAAAGGCTCTCCATCTTGCTGGGATCAATACATATTAAAGTGACATATCTTTAGACACAAGATGCGCTGGAATCTTGAGTTCTGTCCAATGTCAACTGTTGCCAGTTAGATAACACATGCAGACAACTTCATCCACAGCAATCTGATGCTCACTGCAGGCAGAAGCCATATGATCAAACTGGAGTAACAAACAATTATCCGGCTTTAATGTATTTCCATAGAAACCTAATCAGCTTCATGAGCTGTCAAGCTTTTTCTCCATATTGAAAGAAATGAACAGTAACAAGTTTATTACAAAAGGCACAAATACAAAGATAAGCAGATCCTGCAGTGATGGCGTTGATGAACAGTCACTATTTATTCGACAAGCAGCTGCATCACCCTATGGGTTAGGAATTGAGGGACACTTCAGAACAGATTTCTACACCTTTGCCGCCAGTACCCGCGATCAAACATTCAAATCCACATGACTCGAGCTCTTCAGTGACTTTGTCTGCAATTGTGCTCGACAATACTAATAAATTGTTAAGGTAAATCAAAAGAAAAAATCACATGTAATGTTAGTAAATAAGGTCAATCACATGCACCTGTAATAGGTAATTATGCAACTACACTACCAACAAGTGGACACTCTGAGTCAACTAGCAGCCTTAAGTGAACATAAAGACAGCAATAATCATATTATAAATGTCTCATCTGCCTAACATGGGCCCAACCCCACGTGCGATGGCACAGATCTAGCCTGCATTTTGTAGGAATATTAGTTATTTTAACAATTAAGTAACTCCTAATATGCCATTCCTTTGACTAGCAAGAAAAATTAACCACGAAAGAAATATGAAAAAGAAAGACTAATTCATCATGAAGGATACGGCTAGGCAACAAGGTAAGAACACATCCACCACCACCGGCCCCTGTAAGTTTGGATGCTAGCTTGTACTTCAGTGTTGTGCGGAGGACAGTTTCTATTGAAGCATGGCTGACTCCCATGCACTGGAGTAGACCTTGATTCATTTCCATCAGCTCTTCAATTTTCTCTTCCTTACCCGTTATAGAAAGTTCATCCAGAACAGGTGACTGAATTATTGTTGCCAACTCGTTACTAATAGAATCAACAGCATTAACCACAGAAGTCATGGCAGTGGGATGCCTCAGTGTTCTCTCTGAGACACCAGCTACTAATGCCTTTGTGTTTCTTCCAACCTTTGTATTTGTAACAAGCATTTTTAGCGGCATTTGAGACTGGATGCGGGTCAATTGACCTTTCTTGAATTTGATCACATTGCCTGCAGTTCATATTCTTTTAGGCAATCTCAACGTAAAATATGCATCTATGGCGACAAGATAAAGCACGTCAATAAATAGGGATGAGTAAAGTAAATTCAAGCCAAGAAAGAAAAAGATATAACTTAAAATAATTTAATTTCCTCTCTTATCTCAATAAATAATTTGATTTCCTCACTTATTTTTTAACTCCGTTTAACATATCGGCAAGAAAAACATATGCCCACACAAATTTTATATTCCAACTCATCGGTAAGTACAACATTTCTGCAATTTGCTTCTTTCACTATGACATAACCATTTAAGGTAGTCACAAAGGCAAAATGAATCAAACGTGGCACAAAATTCAGTGTAGTATTGTTTAATAAAAAAGAAAATGGGATCATGCAAACAAAAATGGCTAACAATTATGCACATCGGATAAAATCGCTTACCATAAGTACTAACAGTATTGTCGATTCCAGAGGGTTTTCCATGAATTATTTTCTCTCCTTCAAACGCCCATTTGTTAATCAAATCTAAATCATCATCACCGGGTGAAATCCACCCTTGTCTTCCGATATCCAACTTAACAGACTCCGATAACGAGAGAAGAGCAGCAGCAACAGAGACACAAAAGGAAGCCGAAGAACCCAAACCCGATCCTAATGGCAACTCAGAAGTAATCACCACAGTAGCAGGCTTATACCTATCACAAAAAGCATCACACTTCACCACCAACCAAACAACAACAACAAAAATAAAAACACAGTCATCAAAAACTCACCCAAGAATAGAAGTATACAACCACAAGAAAGCCGAAACTCCGGAAGCAAGTCCAATTCTTGCTTCAGGAATATTCTGCTCATCAACCAATGCTGCAATTGATTTAAGGGAATCCGGCAGACAAGGTTTGGGCGTGGCGGAGACTGCGACGGAACTGCCCAGAAGTGCATCTTTGATTTTTCCAATTGGCCATGTAAACTCAAGCCCAATATCCTTAAGTTGAAGCTTCAGCACATCATCACTCTCTACATAAAAAACCAATCATCCAAATTACATATCAAAAATTAACAAAACTCTTCACCAGAAAATCATCACATCACAAAAAATCAACATGTAATTCACAAAAACGAAAAGATTAATAAATTGAAAAAAGTCGATGAAAACGAGGGCGAACCAGAAATGGTGGGGAAGCGGAGAGAAGCGTAGGTGTATAAATTAATGGAGGCAGCGACGGCGGTGGATCCGTGGACGACGGCGTGTTCGCCGGAGAGTATGATTTTACCGGGAGCTCGTACTCTCACTTCCATTTTCGAAACGACTTAATTCTTCAGGTTGAAATTGGATCTAAACAACTCGCTGGTCGGACTTATTTTAACAACCAACTCATTCTCAATCTCTAACTATACACAATAATGTACAAAACTACAAATTACTTAAATATAAAATTGGGATAATTACTTTTTTATTACAAAATAATGTTCGTATTTTTTTACAAATACAATCGTTCGTATTTTTGCAAATCCAACCCTTCGTATTTTTTACAATTAAACTGTAATATTTAATAAAACACAACTTTGTATCTTACAATTACAAGACGATCCAAAAAAAAGTGCGCTGAGAAAATGCATCAAAGATATGAAAGGTGTTCAAGGGATGGAAAGATTGGGTCTGAAAACCAGTTATACAACAAAAGCAAGGAAAATTCAAGGTAAAGGTCTTAATTACACGACTAGAATAAGTTAGAGATAAAGCGAACATTCAAGTCCGAACCATGTGTACGGGCATACTTTATTTGAGCACCCATGTTATGTTGAGATCTCGAGCATTTCTTCCAACATCATTTTGAGCAGCAGATGCTGAAATGTACTATCTTTGTCGTCATCATATCACTAAGCAAGAAAATATTTTATATTTTTAGAAACAGAATACTGGATATGGTAAAACCAAACTGCTATGAAAATGTAAACAAACTACCTTGATGAAAGTTACTGTTCTGAAGACGACTGATCTTGTTGTTGTTGAGGCTGTGGCTGCCACATCTGTGGAGGCATGTATGGATGGGGTGGTGGAGCATACATAGAAGGGTCCATCATTGGCTTACCCATGATCATCCCTGGAGTTCCCACTTGTTGCATGTGCTGCATAGGCATGTAGGGATAAGGGAGCATATCAGATGGTGTCCCAACAGGAATTGAGCCCCTTGGAATTGAGCCAAGCATTTCATCTTTCAGATCTTCCCTAGGGACAATGTCGACAAGAAAGTCAAAGATATCAGTCCTCCCAATTGCTGCAGCAATGTCATTTTTCTGCAAAGTTCTCCTCTTATTCTCCTCAGTGTGATTCCACGACCGAAGAGTTAACTCAAATATGAACATTTCACAAGCCCTAGCAAAGATAACAGGTGCCTCTGCAGATATCATCCGAACATCCTCATCTGCTTTCATGATTTTCTTGATACGAGCCAAGGGAAGGCTGTGATTCTTGAAATCCGTAACCCTTTCAATTTCCTGGCGCTGGCTTACCCAGAAGGATTGAAGCTGCTGTTGAAGCTGTTGCTGTTGTAATGGGTTGACAGGCTGATACCCCAGCTGGTGGTGCGGAAGCTGCCCTCCAGCTTGAGCCGATGGTTCCCCAGGAGCAGCAACATTCATTTGATTAGAGTGATATGACGGCATGCTATATGACATCTGAGCATTGTTATCCACAGTACCCATCGCCGGTGGCTGTCCTTGGCCCTGATGATCCATAATAGCCTTTCACAATACAAGATTACTGACTCCTGCATTTCAAGATGACAACAAATTATACACGAATACACAATTCCACAGCACTTAGTTGATTGCGAATTAGTACTTCAAATTGCAAAGCATATGCAAGTTGAAAACAGAATCGAAAAACAAAAAAGAAACAAATCTTTCAGATATGGAATCAGCGTAGCAACTAGCAACTAGCAACTAGCAACTAGCAACTAGCAACTAGCAACTAGCAACTAGCAACTAGCAACTAGCAACTAGCAACTAGCAACTAGCAACTGAGCGTTCAAGCTTAATCAAATCATTCGATTATTACTAAACTGCAAGAAACTATTTTAAGTTTTAACAATAGAGTAATGAAAAGTGTGCTTTTACAAGACCTCGATTCAGTGTTAGCTTCTAAGTTTCAACTTTCAAATCCACAAAATCAACATCAGGTGATCATTCAGTTCCAAAAAACCCTAGAAAACCTCCGACGAAATCCAGCACATAAAGAGTAAACAGAAAATTTGGACTCAATTACAGAATTGAGGAATTGGGTTTTTGGCTGTGTACCTGGATGTAGATGATCCGATCACCAGTTTGACTCTTTCTGACTAGTCGATGTTCGAACCCTAGAAGACAGAATTCTGAAGATACACACAGTAGCAGCAAACAGTTGACTCCATTCAGTCTTAAGAATTAATGACCATTTTACCCTTCCAAAGCAAGTATTTTTCTTTCTTTTTGACAACCAATCCTATTTTATATTGGAAAAATAAAAACATAATAATATCACCTTCTGTTTCTTAATTTTATGATTCTATTTCTTTACTGAAAATCACTATGAAGCTTTTTCTAGTCTGCAGATTCCTGTTGTAATGGATTCTCTTTTAGAAGTGTGCTTCTTCACTTCAAATTCAACTTTTGATATGGAACTTCAGTGCCTGAACTTGTAAAAACATTGGTAATGTTCCGCAAATATACTGAGTTCGCCATTTCGGTTTGCTCTTCCAGTTCGGCCTAACATTGCATATAAATACACTAAGACCCAAACACAAACAAAAGAACAGATCATGTTTGATGACTCTCAGACAAGCAAGTGAATAGTGCGAACAATATGATCAAATAACCTACCCTGTGTAAATAGGTTAAAGCGGAGTCTGGAAAGTTATAGTTGATGTCGCAGTTGACACCTTTGAAATCCATACCACAGGCAACAACGTGAGTAGCTATCAGAACTTATGTTTTTCCAGCTCTGAAATTATCCGCAACATTTTCTCCATGGATTGAAAAAAGTACATCAATCTTTGAATACTGAGGCAGAATAGTATGCTGGAAAAAATGTTTAGAAAATTATAGAAAATACACGAAAACAATGACTTTGTTATCCAGCAATAATTGAAAAAGAAAATAGAGTATTACAAGGATGATATGTTGTTGACAATTGTAAAACAGTTGTAGTATATCAATTCTATATATCTTGATACATGACGTCCTGTCAGTATACCTGAGTAAAGCTTTGTCGAAGTTCAATAAGTATCCCTTCTCTCTCAGCAAACAGCGAAGTTTGATTAGATCGTTTTGGAAGCTGAATTCCTGTCAACAAATACAAATATGCCGATAAACACAGATACACAAAAAAGGAAAAACATGATCACGCAACCTTATACTAGTATGTCAAAAAACATGATCAATTCATTTTTCCTCAACTTCTTTTTCCACCTACCTGAACAAAAAATGAAAAAAAAGAATCAACAGAAACATAGAAACATGACAAACATGATTGGCATGGCAGAATGAAAAGGATTGCCATAAATGCCATCCTCGCGCGTTGAATTACTTCTGCGGCATAATTCATCATCATGCCAATACTCCATTGTAACATACAAACAGAGAACAATATCAAAGGCAAGACATGTTGCCTATAAAAGAGTACTGTATTATACATAATCCCATCAGGAACACGATAGCCAAACGAAATAAGTAGCGTGGGATAGACTTCTAACTTAAGCATGCAGAAGAAATGAAAATCATTTCATTTAACAGCATATATTCAATTGAGATTTTACTCTAAGATGTAAGATAATCCACTAGACGAAAATGACACCTGAAACATTTAAAAAGAGTAAAGGATTCAAATTAGAAGTATTTCAATAACAGGTAGAAAAATAATGTAATAATGAAAAGAAAACAACTGGTTTGAAACTTCAAGTTCAAGTTATCAAGGTTACAAAAAATGTCAGATATTGAACCTTCCTCCATGCCACATATAAACTGAAACCTAGGACACTGATTGCGAAACACCCAAATCCCAATGACTGAAATCATGTTTGAAATACAGGAACCATAAAATATAAGCTCATGTGCCTCCTCAAATTTATATCAAAGAAAATCAGACCAAGAAACAAAAGAGGTCAAGTTCGACTATAAGCATTGTGAATCCTCATGAAAGGAAAAAACCTTTTTATTCCTTAATAAACTAGTAATAAATAACTATTTTACATAAATATGAAGAAAGAACAATAATTAAAGATAAAGTTAAATTAGAAATCTTCAAAACTAACTGCTCTGTTTTCTAAGATATTGAGAAAAGAGATTCTGTTCGTTCCACAATCTGCAGCTTGTGGTCGCGCTGTTCATCAATTTCATGACACCTTTCAATATTTGACGAATTGCAGCTGCAGAAAAACAACCGAGTATCAGGGTACCTACTCGATAAGAATATGCCTTTTAGCTTACTTGAAAACCCTAAAGTATCCATATCCATGGGAATCGGCCCAACTGTATATTCTTTAATCCAAGAATCTTCATCCCCATACACACGCATAACACATATGTCTACAAACTTCTCGCCATTATTTTTCCAAGTACGTGTATGACAAAGAAACTTGTTATCATATGAAGTAAGAATATCACAGAATTTGTAAAAAGGATCAACTTTAGAAGCTAAAGGAAGTCTAATTTTCCTGACAATTCTGGTTTTGTATTCAAAAGAGATAATATAGGTATCCTTGTTCTCCGGATGGATCAGCCAATGAGTCCTTCCATTCAAATTGACGCATAGCGAATAGCCACTAGACTTATTCCAAATATTACCACACAAAAATCTGGGTACACACTTCCAAGACTTGGTTTTGGAAGAGTATAAATCAAGTGAAAGACAGTTTCGGAATCCATTCCAGCTAGCATAGTTCAGATGAATTCGACCAACTTGGTAACAGAGGTTTCCACCCTCATAATCCATTCTACCAAAATAGTAAGTATGGCCGAAACATAAGCCGAATAGTTTGCATGGAGATTTAGGTATAGCATTAGTTAATTCTCTAGTAACTGGATTCCACAGGAACTCACGGTTAGTTCGTTTTTCGAATATGCAGTAGAAGCCGAATCCAAGCGGCAACAATATAGGTGATACCCAGTTGTCTGGCTGTCCGATACGAGGAGAGTCAACAATGTTTCCAAGATGCTTATCTCCTGACATGGTGCAGCAGGAGTGTATAGGGGTTATAAAAACACGTGCATCTTTTTTCGGAAAATTGTGTACGGCAAAGAAGGAAGCACAGTCACTGGAATTAGCAATCGCATATTGTCGAAAAGCGAATCGTTGGCTTGAAATCAACCGTAACCATTGTTTCGACACGGCTTTGAATTTGAGCAGAGAGTTGCACGGCAGCCTTATCAAAATCTCTTCAATCAAATCTTCTGCAACTATTGTCGACATCGTCGTGCGAACACAATTTGATTTAGATGCCCAATCGCAAAACCCTAATTCTTTCTATTTTAACAGAGACACACTTGTTTTTTTACATATAAGAGAATGAGAATTTTTTTATAAAATATAAATTTTAATCATATATATATAGGAAAAGTATACATTTTCATGGATCCATGGATCTCTCTTTGCATTCGTTGATTGCATTTACTGTTTGCATTTTGGAAGCACCAGATTGTGCCTGCGCATTAATGAGCATGTGCAACTCACGTGTGCATTTGTCATGTGCAACTCACATGTGCATTTCAAAAATGCAAACACGTGGCACAATCTGGTGCACACAAAAAATGCAATCAACGGTGATGAAGGGGGATCCATGGATCCATGGAAAGAGGGGAGTTCCACATGATACTTCCCCTATATATATATTAAAAAGTTATGCATGATTGAACACGTGTCGTCGTGTGAGCAATTTGGTCTATGTGTCATTTTTTTAGAATTTTGAATTTTTTTTCCTTTTTTCTGATTGGCTGGCTTTTTTGAATAATAATATTTTTATAACATGGACATGGAGGACTGAACTGTAAAAACTTTTAATTATTCATAAATATTGGAATAATAATATTTTTAAAACATGTGTTTAATATTTTGATTCCAATTTCAATGATACCCATTAGAATTATAATATGTTGATTGCCATAATCATGATATGTAATGTTTCATATAAATAACAACACTGGTTATAGACAGACTGTTATACTCAACCAGAATAATTTTTCCAGAATTTATAGTATAAAGATGGAGATGTTTTTCCCAACCCAACTCGAGTTCAAAACTATCAAAGACCCCAATTGTATTTTCAATTAATTGTCAATACCTAGTATATTATTGATTGAGAATAAAATTAAAGGATTGAATTTGCGAAACACGTGTCATCTCGTCACTAACAACCTCACGTGTCAATAACGGTTTTGTTAGTTATTTAGTTACCCACTAACTAACAACCTCCAAAACTGATCTGGAAATCTGCTTCTTTCACTTGAAGAATTCTCATCACCATCTTTTTCTTTTTCATCACCATTTTTTCTTTTTCAACATCATGGAACCACCATGTGCAGTGTGCAGGCTTGCACGTAAAACTTGCTCCAATGATTGTCCATTCTGGAACAAGCGGCACAATTCGATCTACTTTGATGATGAAGGTTTGTTACTCTCTGTTGCACAAGTTCTTGATAATATTGTTAATGAGCTTGAGATGAATTGGGATGAGGGTAGTGATGATATGAACTTGACACAAATCAACACACAGCCATTGCAACAACAACACATTCCTTGCGCATTTTGCTTGTTCGAAGATATACAATGCTTTGAAGATTGTCCCTTGCGTCTGAGTCAAAGTCGGGGCAGAGATTGTCCAGTATTTTACACTTCTAATGGTTCTATACGTCCACTTACTTCAATTTTCTCGAATATTATCGAGATTCTTGATGGACGCGATCGAATTGGCCGTTCCGAAGATTCTATATTGGAAATTGCACGTCGTGGAGTTTCGACTAACGAGAGTGCTCAAGAAAGTCCAGATGATGACTTAGAAAGAATCGTTCATATCGTCACTTCAAGTTCGGATGAGGATGAGGATGACGATGAAGATGTTGTTCCAATGAGTTCGGATGAGGATGAGGATGACGATGAAGATGTTGCAGGAAGTTCGGACGAGGATGAGGATTACGATGAAGATGTTGTTCCAATGACTGCAGGAAGTTCGGATGAGGATGACGATGAAGATGTTGTTCCAATGACTGCAGGACATATGTCAGTTGCATACCTGTTGAAGATTTTGCGCTCCATCGAATTGTGAGTTCTGACTATCTTTTTAGGTATCTGATGAACCATTGATGTTGAGATTCTTAGATGAATAGCTAGATGAATAAGTAGATGAATTGCTAGATGAATTCTTAGATGAATTGCTGCTGAACCTGGATCCATTGCTGTTGCTGGCTACAAATTACACTTCATAATGAGCAAGTTTGATATTGAATACCAATTTACATTTTACTATGAGCAGAACTTGAATTTTGGACTTCTGTGTTTTGCCTCTAGAATTGTTTGTCTTCAAACTTTTGAAGATTTATGATACATATCAGTCCTCCCAATAGCTGCAGCAATGTCATTCTTTTGCAAACTTCTCCTCAGTGTGATTCCTCAGTGAATTGCTAAGTTCTGCAGATATCATCCGCACAACCTCATCTGGTGTTGGAACTGTTGCTGTTGTAATGGGTTGACAGGCTGATACCCCAGCTGGTGGTGCGGAGGCTGCCCTCCAGCTTGAGCCGACAGTGTCCCAGGAGCAGCAACAGTCATTTCATTAGAGTGATTTGACGGCATTCCATATGACATCTGAGCATTGTTATCCACATTACCCATCGCTGGCGGCTGTCCTTGGCCCTGATGATCCATATTAGCCTTTCTCAATACAAAGTTTACTCACTCCTGCATTTCAAGATGACAACAAATTATCCACAATTCCACAGCAGTTGGTTGATTACGAATTAGTACTTCAAATTGCAAAGCATATGTGAGTCGGAAAAAAAATCTTTAAGATATGGAATCAGTGTAGCAACTAGCAACTGAGCGTTCAGCTTAATCAAATCATTCCCACAAGCAGATTATTACTAAACTGCAAGAATATATTTTAACAATCGAATACTGAAAAGGAGGAGAGGCTGCGGCAAAAAGGGAACATCAAGCATAATATTTAGGGGGCAGCAGTCATCAAAACTTTTCAAGTTCACATATGTTGATGAAATTCTTTCATTTTGTCTACAACATCACAGGGTTAGTAATCCAATATCAAAATCACTAATATCTATCATATATGTAATGTAATGCAGACTATAAGGACGTGCAATATTCCATTCCATTTCAGAATTCAGATATCACAGATTCAGATATTTATTTTTCATGTTTGCAGTTGTAATTAAATCAGTGACTCTCGGCATGTTATATATACATATATAGATAATATTGGAGTAGATGGGATTATTTACAAGTAAATCAAGATGCAAACACATGGTGCTTAGAACTAAAAGGGGAACTACCGATTGAACTTTGCTATTATGAAGGACACCGCTAAATCCGGAATCCTCAAGACAGCTGCAATTCCCAGTCTTTTTCATTTGAAGTGCAACACAAATAATTTCCATCAGTTTTTGACAGGTTCAAACGATGAATATATGTATCACCAGCACGCTCTTGTGTTTCTAAATCAAGGGAGTAACAGTGTTCTGTTTCTTTCCGGTGTCTAATTGCGTGTCCTTCCTGCAGATCCAAAAATGCATTATTGATATAATGAAACTGTATAAAGGATGTGATTCTGCCTCAATTAATCACCTTCCCAAAACCACATGACACAAACACATTAGAAAGTTTTACAATCTCGGGTATTACACACCTGACAAGATAAAAGAGTCCATGTATGAGCATCGTAAAGAATGATCACAGAGAGTTCTTTTTATTCCGCTTGTGTCTTGGTCAAGTCTCTATAAAATCCACAACCCACAAAATATTAGAACCATGTCTTGTCTAATTCAAAATTTACTATATACAGATGATACGAAAAACTCAGTCATGCATTAAAAGAAAAACAATCAATAAGCAGCAAAAAAAACTACATGGCTTCGAGAAAACCTAAGTCCAGAGAAGCACACAATTCTACCTGATGAGGAGCTGAAACTTGTAATCGACAGAGAAGCCAATGAATCGGACCAATTCGAGGTAGTTGGGACGGCGACGCAGAAATAAGGTTAGTGTTGGCGTGAGACGGTGCGGAAGGGGAGGAAGCTTAGGAGCTGAGAAACCTCTAGAGTCTAGACACTAAAAAATACTCAATTTTAATTAATATCAAATTTTAATTCATAAAGTCAAAATATTGTTAAGGAGGTTTAGACCAAGTAAGTAACAAAACCCTTCATTTAATATAAGTAGGAGAAAAAAGGAGAGACTAGCAAAAAGGGACCATTAAGCATAATATTTTGGGGGCAGCAGTAATCAAAACTTCCAAGTTTACATATGTTGATGATATTCTTTCATTTGGTCTACAGTTTTACATCACAGCACTTAAACTTTGAAAGGTTTGTCTATTTGTATTCATCAGGCAAACGATAGCCACTCTTGATAATCTTATCAGCAAACATCTTCCCAGTCTTGGGCATGACATGCCAGTGTAAGGTTAAGTTGAATGGTTTACCTCGGAGATTGCTACCCTGTACAAAAAGAAGAAATTTTATAAGCTTCAAGACAAAAGTAAACGTATAGATTTGAATGATAAGAATTTGGTCAAGGCAGCATGCTGACCTGATCAGTGAAACGATACTTGTTGGCGATTTGAACAGAAATATTTGCATCATCCTTTATGGGTATAATAGCATCCCAAAGAGATATCTGTGGTCGCCAAATCATGATTAGATTTGTTAACATGTATATATCACAATCAGATCCATCCAAAGGCCAAAGAGGGTCTGTATTTCAAAACAACTCTCAACTAGTTAAGAATCCTTTATTAGATTTTAGAAACATGGGTGTCAGTTCAGTCATAACAAGGATGCTGCACGAATATTTGGAAAATGCAAGGACAGATTACCTGATTCAATGCATTATTTGCTGTTTCATATTCAGCCGCCACAAACACAAATAGCTGAAAGAAAAAAGTTGAAACGCAGGAGAATTAACCATTGTGATTTCAAAAAATTTAGCTAAACTAACAAAGTTTGATAGAATGCATTGTAAACTTAAATGGTCGACTGCAAAAGAATTGGATTCTGAATGGTTATTAAATACAAGCTCTCTTATTCCACCAATTGAAGACTAGGGTACTAGAGCCTCAACAGGGTTATTGAAGTGCATCACATGGTAAGTAAGGCAATAGCAACAATCACTACTATCTACCTTTAGTCATCATCTACGTTATATAATGCAGACAACAAGGACGTGCAACACTCCATTCCATTTCCTGCTGTTAAATTGTCAATTAGAAACAAGAACATTTCCTATCATAAAACACTGCCCTACCAGGAAGTCCAAATTCAAAACTCTAATAACACTTTGTTTCAACTGTATACATAAATGCGCTTATCCCAAAACAATCAATGAAAACATCGGCACCGTCCCATGCAAAAACAAATATCTAAAAATCAGAGGAAAAGAATATGCTTAAATGTCAATGAATGTTTCAAACCTGCTTAGTGTTCCAGGTAAACAAAGACCTCAGATCTGCTATTACACTCAACGTCAAGCTCACCTACAGCAAAACATAATAATAACTTAACTGCAACAACAAAGACATTACTCTTACAATGACCATCTACACAACTCACTTTTCGCAACTGATTTAATCCACGAAAACCCTAATTTCTCAAAGAAAGAGTTACCTCATCGTTTCTGTGCCGCTTGTGAAACCAA
This sequence comes from Sedum album, assembly GCA_006409495.1. Lineage (NCBI taxonomy): Eukaryota > Viridiplantae > Streptophyta > Magnoliopsida > Saxifragales > Crassulaceae > Sedum > Sedum album. The sequence continues at coordinate 55,381 of QZGG01000304.1, read as the reverse complement.
TTAACATTTGAAACCTGAATCAGAAAACCAATCAATCATCCTCATCAGCAAACCCTATGCCTAGGATTAAATATCCACAATTAAATTTCAAAAATTAGCAAACGAAATCGCCACGATCGGAGGATTTGTGTACCTGGAGATCGACGGAAGGAGAGGCGACGTTGAAATTGTCGGAGAAAGAGGACAGTCCGCAAATGAGCGCGAGGATAGTGAGTGAGAAAGTGAGCAGCGCGTTGAATCTGTAGAGAAAGGAGTGCATTTTTCTACGATGGGGTTTGACTCGGAGGAGATGCGGAGAAGACGATCGGAGACCGACCGATTTTGATATTTCGGATGTTGGAGTTTCCCTAAAATGGAATTACGTATCAGATTTAGCATGAAATGGTAATTACTTTTGTAAGAGATTTAACAGTTAATATTTATTAGGTTTAATTCCAGTAAACCAATATTATAATATGGTGTTTTGCAGTAAACCACCATTATAATTTTTTTTTGCAAAACGAGTATATTATAACATCGCCGTTAATAAAAAACCATCAATTTTACTGTTCCGTTAAAAATCGTCGTTAAATTGAATTTTTTATTATTAATTTAATCTAATTTTAGGGTTAATTGCAGTAAACCACCATTATAATATGGTGTTTTGCAGTAAACCACCATTATAATTTTTTTTTGCAAAACGAGTATATTATAACATCGCCGTTAACAGAAAACCACCAATTTTACTATTCCGTTAAAAATCGTGTAAAGATTAAAGAATTTGCGTAAAAGTAAGAGACCAAAAAAATTAAACTATTGTGTAAAGATTAAAGTAATGAAAAGAGAAATGGTGGTGAGGGGATTCGAACACTTCACCCAATCCAAATAACATTTCAATGGACTATCAGAAGTAAGGTTTAAGAAGGACGGATAAATAAATGTGAGACAGTGCGATATGATCTCAACCGTTGAATACTAATAATCCAACAGATGAGTTTGATTCAAAAAAATAACCATCAATCTCAACCGCTACGGTTTTTGCAAATTCAACCGCCCATTATATAAAAACCAACTTTAATCTCAACCGCAAATTAATCTAATCCAATGGTTAATATTGAGTCATTCTGTCTCATCTAAATTCTTTGTTTCTCTTAAACTTTATCCGAACTATCAGACTATTTTTTGTTACTGCAAATTTAGTTATATTTATTTTCTCGTCTCGTGAAACGATCAGCCGTATTATAATGGCGGTTTACTGCAAATTTGGTGGTTTTCTGTTAACGGCGATGTTATAATATACTCGTTTTGCAAAAAAAAATTTCAAGCTTATCATTCCCCACAACAAATTATTACTAAACGAGTTCGGTTCCCTTGAGACCCAAGGGGGATCGGACGGTCAGCAGCGCTTCAGTCTGCACGCAGGATGCTGCCACGTCGCAATTATGTGCATTTGCAATTTTGCAATATGAGCTCGATGGAGGGGTAAAATTGGAAAACGAAATGTGCAGGATCGATGCATGTATGCTGTGTAGACTGATGTGAGTGTCCGTCTGCAATCTACAGTAGGGTTTTGCACATCTGATGTTGAGCGTCCGTCTGCAGTGTAGGTTCAGCAAGTGGGTTTGAACAGTCCAAAATTCAAATTGCAACTACAGGAGTCTTCAAGCTGAACGTTCAAACGAAAATTCAAATTACACCTGCAAACGAGAGGAGAAGAACGGCGACTTTGAAGAACGGCGACTCTCATGAACGAGCAGAATTTCAGGATGGGGCGCGGGAACGGTATGATAACGCAAACCCACGGCTTCCTTTTTTTAACTTTCCAGATTTAGTGTTGCACACGTTTTGAACAGGGTTAAGTTAGATGTTTTGCGTTTGATTTATGTCCAGATTTAGGGTTGCACAAGTTTGATTTATGTCGGGATGTTAAGTTAGATTTTTTGCGTTTGGTTCAAGCTGGGGATTGAAATGCTTGAATAGGGTTATGTCGGGATGTTAAGTTAGACACAGGTATGCTGGTTTTGTCCGTATGAAATTTAGGGTTGCACACATTGCTTGAAATTTAGGGTTGCACAAATTTAGGGGTGCACAAATTTAGGGTTGTAACTTTGGTCTTGCACTTTACAAATCAGAATGGGCGGCTGATGAGGAACCTACAAACATGGAAGAAGTAGGAATGCGTAATGCTTCTCTGAAATTGGTTAAAGCACTACAAAGTCTGAATCAGGAGGAAATAAACATCATCAAAGAAATGGGATTTGAGAATATTTGCCTTCTCAGGATTACAGAAATGCCTAGAGAATTCGCAACATGGTTGATTGATTCATTTGATGCAAAAAGATGTGGCTTTGTCTTGGAAAAAGAGTTAGTGGAAATAACTCCATGGCACGTACATAAGATCTTTGGTTCCCTTATGGAGGAGAGGAGATCCTGATTCCATCTAGAGTCGATCGACTTGCCAAACAGTACAAAAATGGAGGCGCAATTGCAAATAACTAGAGGGAGTGTGACACCTGCAGCCTTAATTCGTGAAATGAAGACTCAGCAGCTGGGTAAAAGATGGTTCAAGCGACACTTCATGGTCTTATTTTACTCTACAATGATTGAACTCCTGCGGAACGGGGACTGTAACCTTCGCATCTTAAGTATCCTGAAAAAGACAAAGAAGATTCCAGATTACGATTGGTGTGGATTTATTCTTGAAAGAGCGAGAAAAGGAAAGATAGATCTACTAGCCAAAAGGTCAAAGTCATATTCTGGTCCACTGATACTATTAGCGGTAAGTGAGAATTCTTATGAATTTATGTTTCTTGTTTTTGAGTACACTATCTTATTGCAGAATCCATACTAATAGACCTTTTGTGCAGATATTATATTGTGAAATGGTTATATGTGACGGATTCAAGCATAAAAAACAAAGATCAGTCTTCAAGTCATGGACGCAAGAGGAATTGAGACGAAGGGTGGAATATGAACTAGACAATGGAGGGTTTGGCAAGGGCAAGGTTAACCCTTTCTATGCAAAAAATAAGGGGAAGACTAAAGCAAGAATATCAGAAGAGATGGATGATGAACAGGTATCTTATATAGATAATTGTAAGGATCTGATTTTATATTTATTCATATTAACATTAACTATATTCTGCATAGAATACATTGGAAGAAAATGTTGATGAAATTTTGGAACATGTTGAGTTTCAAAAGGAAACCGGCTCTGGATCCAAAAAACAGCAGAGCAATAACCAAACACAACGAGTATTAGAGGTATGAATTTATTTATTTATTCTGATTGATACATCATAGGTTAGGTTATAGGTTATCGAGAATTTGAACAAACTTTTATTCCTGATTGATATACACCATAGGTTATCGATGAAGAAAACGTGTATGAGATGATCAATCGAGTAGTATCAGAAAACGAACTATGTCATACACCAGAAACAAGACTCGGGGGGAGAACAGAAACAAACAGGACAGGGGTATGGGAACTAAATTTGACATATGTTTAACTATTTGTTCATTATAACTACCAAATTTATTTTACACAGGAGAGCGGACATTTTTCCCAAAACAAGGAAGCAACTCCTTGGGAGGTTTACAAGGTAAACGTATTTTAAAAAATCTTACTAATCAATTGATGTTTCACATTAATTCATTTTTGATGTTCATCTATGCTTATGCCGTTGATGCAATTAATGTAGGCAACAATAGCTGAGTTAAAACAACGTGCAGATGAAATGGAAGAGGCAAGACTCCATTACGAGAACTTACGAGCTGATTTCAACTGTATCTTTGCCGCAACATTAATGGATTATCCAGAAAGTGCTGAATTGGAAGGACTTGATAAACTAGTGTCAAAGAGAGTGGGGTACACAGGTCCGCCTTCAGGAGGGTTTCCGTGTAAAGCAATGGATGATTTACGAACAGAAATGGTGAGCATTGGCCGTTCTAGAGAACCGATATTACCCCAGTGAATCTATTTGAAGATGAGCTCTTGGATAACAATTCAACTAACAAACCATGAGGATCAAACACCAATGGAGGATGTGCAAGCAGTAGAAAATGAGATTGATGAAGAAAATGGGATGGATGAAGAAAATGCAAACAATGCAGATTTAGATGAACCAACTGCAAACAATGAAGCAATGAGGAAGAAAAGAGGATGTGGATACAGAAACTGAAGGGTTGGTTACTAATGACAAATTGATCAACTTCATAAGGCAAGAGTTGGAATTTGACGATACGGGATCAGATAGTGACAAACGCAGAACAAGGACAAAAAGACAAAGGGGAGTCTTAAGGTCTAGGAAATCACCCTATATTAGCCGCCCGGTGGACGTGAAAAAGATTGGAGTAGAAGCAGACATATTGTGCGATTGGTTATTCTCATTGAATGGAGATCCAAGGTAAGGCTTGACAGTAATTTAAATACCAAATGCACATTCTTACTTCAGTGTGCAGGAATATTATTTGAACCTGAGTTTGTACTAATTTGGTGTCTCAATGTGCAGGGAAATTATTTACAAGTATAAGACCATGGAATTTCGTAGAGAAGATTTTGAAAGCATGGAAGACGGACAACTGGTTAACGCAGGGGTCATCTGTGCTTGGGCCATTTTACTAAATCACATGGAGAAATTAAAGAGCACTGAATCACCGATGCGCTACTTCTTCACGCTATATATCTGCGTAAACAATTTATTTATAAAATTATATTCAAAACAATTATTTAAACGTTAACTGTCTATTAAATTTTAAAAACATATGCAGGAGGTTCTGGATGTGATGGAAGAGGATCTTAGAAGAAAAGCATTTAAAAATGTGTTGGAGTATGAGCTAGAAGATAAATCTGGGAACTTGATCCGCAACTTGGACATGGTATTCCTCCACTCCTTGTAATCAACCTTTTATCACTATATGTACTAAATCTAAAAAATCAATTCTTGCCTTCGTGAAGATATTCTTCCCAATGTGGGAATCAGGGGATTACTACGTTCTAGTAGTAAATCTAAAAAAACTTTCAGTGGAAATATTGGATAATGACATGAATGATTACCCAAAACTCGATAAATATGTGGGCAAGCCGCGTGACTTGGTAAGTTCTGAATCAATTTATGTTCTTATTGTGTTCCAAAATGAGTGTCCCATGATGCCTAATTGGAAACTCGTGTTAAATGTAGATGGTTGAATTTGTCGCTTATTTAAAATCAGTGCACTACAACAAATGGGAAGCTTTGCAAGAGATGGAGATCAAAAGAGTCAGGCTGAAATGGGGAACAAATGAAAAAACAGCGGACTCGGGAATATTCACAATGAAGCATATGGAAACATATAAAGGGATCAAAGGGGCTTCTTGGAAAGCGCAACTGCCGGGGGATGGAAAATCAGTAAGGATATTTATTTTATTAACTTTATAATGCAATTTTGATTACTGAGATTGTATTGATTTTTATTGGCAGCTTAAGAAGACTTTGACACGGTTACGCATGGCTTATGTAACGATAATTTTAACATCACATATCAATTCTTTGAGTCAGAGCGTGCAAATGCAGAGTAACAAGTTCCATTTCTTACCAAAAGAAAAGCGAGATAAAATCTTGGCAAAAAGGGATCTTGCTTTAACAGAAAGGGGGCGGCGAATCACTGATATGTCCGATTAAAAGATGATTGTATTCAGCAAGTTTGAATGGCTTCTTTTTGGCATCAGTTTGCAAGGGTCATTGGCTTCTTTTTGGCAGAACTTAAAGCCATGTAACTCAGTTGTTGGAACAAAACAACATGTAAATTATTGTCTCTTTAAATTACTGTCCAGACTCAGAAATCATGTCAAACAGGATTATAGTCATGGTAGTCATGACTTTCATGTAAAATATGCAAATATGCAAAAGGTTATCTGTGAAAACTGCAAAAGGTGTTATTGGCGAGAATGCAAATATGCAAATAGTTATCTGTGAAAATGCAAAAGGTGCTATTGGTAAAATGCAAATCTGTTAAGATTATAGTCATATGCAAGTATGCAAAAGGTGCTATTGGTAAAAATGCATAAATGCATAACCCCTGTACTTGCACTGAAAAAATGCACAAACACATATTTATAAAAGTCACATAAAACCCTGAAAACTTACTCTCCAATCAGCACATATCCATAAGTTAAATGAAAAACCTGTAAACTTACACTCCAATGCACAACACATATTCATATAATTTCTGACAACCGTGTAAACTTACACTGCAAAGAATGTCAATGAAAAACCTGTAAACCTACACTGAAATGCACAATATATATTCAAAAGTTCCAACAAAACCCTGTGAATCTGAACTGAAATGCACAACACATTCCATCTGAGTTACAATCAACGATTCAAAAAGGCACAGCATATTTGCATTATACATTATAAAATTCCAACCTAAATTCAAAGAGCATTGTTCCCTCAAAATTACACAAAAAAGAGAGGGAATAATGCTCTAACCAAAAGGCAGACATTACATCACTTAAACATCCTGAATCAAATTTATATATTTGTTTCCCAGACTTCCTCTTCATAGCGGTCAACTACAGGGAGTGAAATACCCTTCAGCGGACACGTACGCTTGTCGTGAATTCCCTTCTTCTTACACGTCCCACATACTCGGTGAACACGTTTGGATTTTTCTATAGCTAAATCACGCTCACTTATAATTCTTTTCCCAGATCCTTTGGTATGAACAACATGCGGAGATTTAATGGTCAACTCAGTAGGTACAGAAGCTCCAATTAATCTACTGATAACTGACCTTTTATCCACTCTATTAACAAGGGAAGCTTCTGACTCCAACTGAATGCGCATTTCCTTAATCCTATTAGTAAGTTCCTCAAGCTTCTCATTGTCATCAGCAACAAGACAAAGACATGCCTGGAATTCAGACCATATCATTGAATTAGACGGAACAGCAGGACTTTGACTGATAGGGTCACCACAGAACATGCGAACAGCATTCTTAGTCCATCGATTCAACACATATTTCCGGGGGATCTTATCAATACTTCCAGCACGCATGATATAGAATATATGACGACATTGATACCCAACCCTGATAAAATGCTTACAAGAACACAGGAAATCATTATTAACCAAATAATGAGATACCTGCAAATAATAAATTTATTAACCACAACTGTACGAGTAAAACTATATAGCTAAACAGCTACAAAAATATATATGAACATGCATCAAATGTAATATTCATACAAACACATCAGCAGCTACAAAAATTCATACAACTTTATTGCAATTATATACACTACTAGTAATCAATTACTAACCAGAAAATTGCGCCGGGTGTACTTAGAATCTTTAAGTTCAAACACCTTCACATTATCTGCTTCTTTCAAATTAATAACAGATATCTCAAAACATGATGATAATATCTCCTTCTGAATATCAGAGAAAACACGATTTGTATATATATCACAAGCATCAGACTCTATGACAAGAGGAGTTACTGTTTTCGGTTTCTTAAGGAGGGTATCATGATCATCCAAAGACTGAGTATACCTTTGATTCTCAATTGCACTTTCAAAACCAGACATGAATGCCAGTAAATTCATTCTAAGGCTAAGATATCTTCCAAAAAACGAATTCTGACTTTCTGACCTGGAGGTTGTCATCAAAAGACAACCTAATGGAATGTGGCGGAAATAAGCAGGAATCCAATACTTATGAAGCTTGAATAAATTCGTTAACCAAACATTACCAGCAAAACCATACTTCTCAATAAGAGATATCCACGCAGTTTCAAATTCTTCAATCTCAAGCTCATTGCTGTATATGATGGTGCTCAATTGCCTTCGAAACTCTTGAGAAGCAGGGGTTAAGAAACCAACCTGCACTTTCAGAATAAGATAGACAAAATTTTAAATGCGTATTATCAGATTTGTTAAATAAGAATTAAAAAATACAAATTTACCTTAGCAGACATCTTCTTCATGATATGCCACATGCAAAAACGGTGATGTGCATCTGGCATTACCAAAGGGATAACCTTTCGTAGAGAAGCGTCCTGATCAGTTAACACCATAGTCGGCTGCCGACCCATACACTTCAAAAATGATAACAAAACCCAACTGTAACTATCAGCATCTTCACTGGAAATTAACGCGGCAGCAAAGGTTACACTTCTTTTATGATTGTCTACTCCAGTGAAAGGAATAAATATCATCTTGTACCTGAAAGTATGAAAAATTTAGATTAGGAAACATAAAAACAATCTGCAAATACAAAAACACATACTAAAAATCTACTTAACTTGTTGAGAGAATAAGTGGCATCAAATGATATTACATCCCCAAATGTCTTATAATTCTGAATAGAAATAGAATCTGCCCAAAATATTCTAGTTAATGCCTTGTCTTCAACAAAAAACTCAAAAAAGAATGCCGGACACACTTCTTTCTTGTTCTGAAATTTTTCTATAACCATCTGAGCATCAAATTCACCTATGTAGGAAGTTATATCCCGCTGCACATTTTTAAAATCACTCGAATTACCACCAACATTCGAGTAACCTCCGGACAGTCCTTTATATATCTTAAAAGCTACTACAGGCCCTATATTGATCTTACTAAGGTCAACTACAACTTTCTGGTGGACAAAATTCAACCGTCTTCTATTCTTAAGAAACTGAGCCCCAATAACAGTAGCCATCTTGTGATTGTGAGCTTCAACAAAATGGGAAATAATAAAACCATCACTGCCAATCCTTTTTAACGTAATCCTCGCACTACAACCGCACATTATAGAGGGGACAGACCTAACTCTCTTATAGATACCCCCCGATACACTAGCAACAGACGAATTTACTGAATTCTTTCCTTCTTTGTTGCACAAAAGGTACTTTCGAATAATTTTACCATCAGACGCCCTTTTATCTGAACCTCGTCTAACGTCAAACATACAAACTTTACTATAATTCTGGTAAAACGAAAACGCAGCATCAATAGTCAGAAAAGTCATGCCAACATAGGGTTTTTGATCAGCAGGGCATATAGGTAACCATCTTTTCGAACCCTGAGGAGACCGGGTTGTAACTGTCCTAAGATCATCCTCTATATCAGACCAAATAGACTGCTCTTCTAAATAGGATTCAGAACTACCCCCGACAGCAGACGAACACGAATCAACACAAGGATCCAAAGACATCTTCTAAAACATCCAAATTAACAAATATCCTATACATTAAACTAAATTACGTTAGAAAAAATGATATGAAAGCATAACACATTTATGAAGAAGAAGAAAAATTAGGAACACATACACGAAACCTTATTTCTGCAAAAACTAAACTAGCAATCCTAAAACATCATTTATTTCACACTATATGCACTTTTGCAAAAAAACAGTTTCCCACGAACTGAACATTCCCAAAAAACTTACAAACAAGATATTAAACCAAAATTGGAACAAAAACCAAACTTTTGCTTGAGTTATGAAACCATACACACACAGATCATTTAACAAACCTCAAAAATCACTTAGGCAACACTAACCTAACAATCCTCACGAATCAGATAATAAAGCTCAACAATCACTTAGGCAAACACTAACCTAACAATCCTCACAAATCATTTAACAAAAAAGCTCAAAAATCACTTACGCAAACACTAACCTAACAATCCTCACAAATCATTTAATTTCATACTCAGTCCGAAATTGCAAAGAGAGAGCTTCCCCACAAACTAAGCAAGACAGAATTCCCACAAAACTGACCAAAAAGAATTGAAACCAAAGCTGAAACAAAATAAGCAAATCCTACCGCCGGAAAATAAACCCAGAAACAACCATACAAAACATAAATTGAAGAACATCAATTGAAGCTGAAGCTAACCCTAACTGAAGCGAAAAAATATAGGCGCGAAGATTAAATTCGTGAAAACTTACCAAATTACACTTTGAGAGGATGAAAATCCAGAAACCGGCATAACCATCATTGCGATTTCGAAGCGTCTGAGGGAGTAATCGATGGAAGGGACGTCGACGGCGATGACGTCCGAGGGATGAGAGACCAAATGACGAGCGAGCCCCTTAACGCACAAAATCGATTGAAATTTAATTGACACGTGGAGACGAGACGATGGACGATGAAACAATCATCGCAGGTTTAAAAGGGGGTCGCAAATGAACGTTCGCCATTACTAAACTACAAGAAACTATTTTAAGTTTTAACAATAGAGTAATGAAAAGTGCGCTTTAACAAGAACTAGATTCATAGTGTTAGCTTCTAAGTTTCAACTTTCGAATTCACAAAATCAAAAAGGTGAAACAGAAACGCTCAGCATCAGGAAATCATGATCAACAACAACAAAAACAACATCAGGTGATCATTCAGTTCCAAAAAACCCTAGAACCCTCCGACGAAATCCAGCACATAAAGAGTAAATAGCAGATTTGGACACGATTACAAAATTGAGGAATTGGGTTTTTGGCTGTGTACCTGGATGTAGATGATCCGATCACCAGTTTGACTCTTTCTGACTAGCTGATTTTCCAAACCTAGAAGACAGAATTCTGAAGACGCACACAGTAGCAGCAAGACATCACTTAAAACATTGACAGTTGACTCTATTCAGCCTTATCAATTAATGACCATTTTACCCTTCAAAAGCAATTGTTTTTCGTCCATTTTTTTGATGACAATTACAAAGATCTGGATGAAAAAACTAAAGAGGAGGACTTAATAACTTAAAGAGGAGGACTTAATAACTTGTAATGAAGTCCTGTATTCTTAGGCAGCATTCAAGATTGTACCAGCTCCATTGATTATTGACAGAAAATTTAGCTATAATATCAGCCGGTCTATTCGCCTCTCTCTGAATCAATCGCAGCATCCAGTCATGATGAAAACCTAGAAGAAATTGACATTGTTGTAGACGTGGGAGAGTGTCATGAGGGCAAGTAGTTCTGTTTTCTATTGCGTTCACCAGGTTACTACAATCTGATTCAAAACAGACATTCTGCAACTTTAAATCATCTGCTAAATGTAATGCTAACCACAAAGCTTCACATTCCATGCGCAAAATAGAGAAATTGTTGCAGACAAACTCCGCTCTAACCACTGTAACTATTCCCTCATCATCTCTGGCTAACACACCAAGGCCACCCATATGAGCATCCAAATCCACAGCGGCATCACAGTTGAACTTAATATAACCTTTAGGCGGCAACTTCCAATCATCCGAACTCTGAAAGATTAAAGATGAATACACCGAGGAAGAGTTAGTGTATTGTTTGGACAGTGAAGAAACTTTTAGCATAAAAAATTTGAAATCCCATAACACAGCACCATGATACACAGAGTTCCGGTGAAACCATATAAGCCACAACGTTATTAACAAAACCGAGAATTGGTGCCGGTCTAAATATAAACTACAGTGAAACATCCAGTCAGCAACATCCGAAAAATTATCCAATTCATGAAGTCTAATAAAACGGAAGTTTGACCAAACTGATCTAGCCCACCAACAATGCAGGAATAAATGATCTGTAGTTTCAAACTGATAACCACATATGCAACATTTAGTGTTAGTTGAGCAGTGCTTCTAGCTAAGTTCATACCCGTGGGAATCCCATTATAATAAAGTTTCCATGCAAATATTTTAACTTTCCTCGGAAGCCTTAGTTTCCACAATAGTTTCCAAAACTTTGAAACAAGTAAACGGTTAGAGCACTGACCATAACATACGGAACTCTGCTGACTGTTATCCAGTGCTTCTTTTATTACATGGTATGCAGATTTTACATCTAGAATTCTGGAAGAGCTTCCTGTCCATGTAATAGTACCAGTAGACATATCAGTTAGTAGTTTTGGCTTAATAATTTGAATAACCTTCCAAAATCCTTGCCAAACTGCTGAAGGTCTATATCCTTTGTTAGCATTAAGAACGGTAGTTTGTGAAAAATATTTAGCTTTGAACAACCGAGAAACTAGAGAATCAGGATATACAATCAGTCTCCATACCTGTTTGGCAATAAGTGCTAAGTTTACAAGTTTCAAATCCTTGAAACCCAAGCCGCCGCTTTCCTTTTCCTCCTGCAACAAGCTCCATTTAATCCAATGTATTTGACCAGAATTTTTACCACTGTTCCCCCAGAAAGATCTGATCAGAGAATGTAACTTTTTGATAACCTTATCTGGCAAAATATAGCAAGACATGGGATACAGCGGCATAGAAAGCAGAACGTTTTTAATTAATACTTCTTTCCCACCGATTGATAACTGCTTCTTCTGCCAATTAGTGACCTTATTGCACATATTATCCACTAAATCAGCGTACATTTCTGATCTTCTTCTACCCAAGAGTAATGGCATACCCAAATATTTGGTCATTTTTTCAAGAACATTAACCCCAGGTACATCTGCTAGCATAGTCTTGTCATGCTGAGAGACATTCCGACTAAAACAAATAGAAGATTTAGCGAAATTAACCTTCTGACCAGAACATGCCTCGAACACACTTAATAAATATTGACTCTATGACAGCCATATATTGACATTAAAAAATAGCAGGCAGTCATCAGCAAAGAACAGATGAGAAATTTCAGGGGCATTTGAGTTTAACTTTATTCCTTGTATGTAAGTATGATGTTTCTCCTTCTCGAAAACAAAATGAAGCCATTCCATGCATAAAATAAACAGATATGGGGATAGGGGATCCCCCTGTCTAAGACCACGGGAAGGAGATATAATATTGGAAAACACGCCATTGATCTTCAACTGGTATTTGACGGACTTGATAAAATGCATAACCTTTTCCACCCACAAACTATGAAATCCAATTTTAAGCAAAAGAGTTTCTAAAAAGCTCCACTCCACCCTATCATACGCTTTAGACATATCTAATTTAAGAGCAGCGTATCCCGTTCGCCGCGAGACCCTAGTATTCATAAAATGTGACAACTCATGTGCAACGATAATATTATCAAAAATCAATCGCCCTTTCAAAAATGCACTCTGATAAGGCGAGATTATGTCATTTAAGAAGCCTTGCAGCCTGTTAACCCATAATTTTGCTATGACTTTTGCCAAAACCCCATTTAAACTAATTGGGCGAAATTGTTGCATAGTGTGTGCCCCCTTGATCTTTGGTACTAAAACTATAGTCGACATGTTATTTTCTGAATCCAGATACCCAGAGTTGACAAAATTTAAAACCTCACGCGTAAATCAGTTTTAACAATCCCAAAACTTCTGAAAAAATAAAGCTGGATATCCGTCATTACCTGGAGCCTTGCCGGATGAAGTTGGAATAAAGTTATCTTGATTTCTTCCTCCGTATTAGGCTCCATAAGTCGGTGATTGTGATGATCCTGCACCAGTTTTGGAACAACACTTAAAGCATCCTCAAAAGAGTCATGAGATATGTCTAAGGAGGTTTCAAAAATATCACAAAAGTACTGAGAAGCAACTTTCATAATGTCAGGGAGAGTTTCAGCCCGTTTTCCATCATCAGTATCAAGAAATTGAATAGAATTAGACTTTCTTCTACCTGAAGCCTTAGCGTGGAAGAATTTTGTGTTATTATCCCCTTCTGATAACCACATTACCCGAGAACGTTGCTTCCAGAGAATTTCCTCCCTTACCAACCATTCATCTAATTCTTCTGATAATGACTTTTCTACTGCCACAGATTGTTCAGTTCTTGTACTACCTTGCAGCTGCTGCAGCTTAAGTTTAAGGCTACGAATCCTCACCTGCACGTTACCAAAGTCATGTTTATTCCAAATTGTAAGTCGCTTTTGTAGATGAATAAGTTTTTCATTGAAAGATAGATGTTGATCTGAATTCCACTGTTGTAACACCACACGAGCTAACGAATCTTTACGGATCCACATGGGTTCAAATCGAAAAACATTACGTTTATTACAGCATGTAGGAGCAGTGGACAGCAGGATTGGCATATGGTCAGAACAGTGAACGGAAACGTGTGTTACCTTTGCGTGAGGGAATAACGCTGCCATTTCGAATTCCCCATATACCGATCTAGTCTAGCCTTAAACTCATCAGCACCCAATCTTTTATTAGAATAAGTAAACTTTGAGCCAAAGAATCCCAGATCAGTTAGACCACAGTCTGTAATAGCATTCTGAAACTTATGAATTTGCGACATCCGCCTTACGTGTACATTAGTGACTTCAGAGTTGTGTAAGGCTTCGTTGAAGTCCCCTGCAACCAACCACGGTAGGTCAGAATTAGCAGCCAACCTTCGTAATAAATCCCAACTTCGATATCTGAGATGAGAACTAGGATTTCCATAAAAAAGAGTAAAACGAAAACTCTGAGAATCATGCAAAACCATATCAACATGAAAAAAAGAAAAACTTGTAACGGAGACTGTCACACCTTCTTTCCACAAAATTGTTTTTCTTCCATTTTGACAACATATCTTATTTTATATTGAAAAAAATAAAAACATAATGATATCACCTTCTGTTTCTTAATTTTATGATTCTATTTCTCAAGTGAAAATCACTATGAAGCTTTTTTCTAGTCTGCAGATTCCTGTTGTAAAGGATTCTCTTTTAGAAGTGAGCTTCTTCACTTCAAATTCAACTTTTGATATGGAACTTCAGTGCCTGAGTAAAGCTTTGTCGAAGTTCAATAAGTATCCCTTCTCTCTCAGCAAACAGCGAAGTTTGATTAGATCGTTTTGGAAGCTGAATTCCTGTCAACAAATACAAATATGCCGTTACACACCGATACACAAAAAAAGAAAAACATGATCACGCCACCTTATACTAGTATGTCAAAAACATGATCAATTCATTTTTCCTCAACTTCTTTTTCCACTTACCTGAACAAAAAATGAAAAAAAAAGAATCAACAGAAACATAGAAACATGACAAACATGATTGGCTTGGCAGAATGACAAGGATTGCCATAAATGCCATCCTCGCGCGTTGAATTACTTCTGCGGCATAATTCATCAGTTCATCATCATGCCAATACTCCATTGTAACATACAAACAGAGAACAATATCAAAGGCAAGACATGTTGCCTATAAAAGAGTACTGTATTATACATAATCCCATCAGGAACACGATAGCCAAACGAAATAAGTAGCGTGGGATAGACTTCTAACTTAAGCATGCAGAAGAAATGAAAATCATTTCATTTAACAGCATATATTCAATTGAGATTGTTACTCTAAGATGTAAGATAATCCACTAGACGAAAATGACACCTGAAACATTTAAAAAGAGTAAAGGATTCAAATTAGAAGTATTTCAAGAACAGATAGAAAAAAATGTAATAATGAAAAGAAAACAACTGGTTTGAAAACTTCAAGTACTCAAGGTTACAAAAAATGTCTGATATTGAATCTTCCTCCATGCCACATATAAACTGAAACCAACGACATTGATTGCGAAACACCCAAATCCCAAAGACTGAAATCATGTTTGAAATACAATAACCGTAAAATATAAGCTCATGTGCCTCCTCAAATTTATATCAAAGAAAATCAGACCAAGAAACAAAAGAGGTTGAGTTTGACTATAATATAAGCATTGTGAATCCTCATGAAAGGAAAAACCTTTTTATTCCTTAATAAACTAGTAATAAATAACTATTTTACATAAATATGAAGAAAAAATAAAAATTAAAGATAGAGTTAAATTAGAAATCCTTAAAACTAACTGCTCTGTTTTTCTAAGATATTGAGAAAAGAGATTCTGTTCGTTCCACAATCTGCAGCATGTGGTTGCGCTGTTCATCAATTTCATGACACCTTTCAATATTTGACGAATTGCAGCTGCAGAAAAACAACTGAGTATTAGGGTACCTACTCGATAAGAATATGCCTTTTAGCTTACTTGAAAACCCCAAAGTATCCATATCCATGGGAATCGGCCCAACTGTATATTCTTTAATCCAAGAATCTTCATCCCCATACACACGCATAACACATATGTCTACAAACTTCTCGCCATTATTTTTCCAAGTACGTATATGACAAAGAAACTTGTTATCATATGAAGTAAGAATATCACAGAATTTGTAAAAAGGATCAACTTTAGAAGCTAAAGGAAGTCCAAATTTCCTGAGAGTTCTGGTTTTGTATTTAAAAGAGAAAATATAGGTATCCTTGTTCTCCGGATGGATCAGCCAATGAGTCCTTCCATTCAAATTGACGCATAGCGAATAGCCACTAGATTTATTCCGAATATTACCACACAAAAATTTGGGTACATACTTCCAAGACTTGGTTTTGGAAGAATATAAATCAAGTGAAAGACAGAATCGGAATCGATTCCAGCTAGTATAGTTCAGAAGAATTCGACCAACTTGGTAACAGAGGTTTCCATCCTCATAATCCATTCTACCAAAATAGTAAGTATGGCCGAAACATAAGCCGAGTTGTTTGCATGGAGATTTAGGTATAGCATTAGTTAATTCTCTAGTAACTGGATTCCACAGGAACTCACGGTTAGTTCGTCTTTCAAATATGCAGTAGAAGCCGAATCCAAGCGGCAACAATATAGGTGATACCCGGTTGTCTGGCTGTCCGATACGAGGAGAGTCAACAATGTTTCCAAGATCTCCTGACATGGAGTGTATAGGGGTTATAAAAACAGGTGCATCTTTTTGCGGAAAATTGTGTACGGCAAAGAAGGAAGCACAGTCACTGGAATTAGCAATCGCATATTGTCGAAAAGCGAATCGTTGGCTTGAAATCAACCGTAACCATTGTTTCGACACGGCTTTGAATTTGAGCAGAGATTTGCACGGCAGCCTTATCAAAATCTCTTCAATCAAATCTTCTGTAACTATTGTCGACATCGTCGTGCTTTGATTTAGATGCTCAATCGCAAAACCCTAATTCTTTCTATTTTAACACTTGTTTTTTTACATATAAGAGAATGAGAATATTTTTGTAAAATGTAAATTTTAATATATTATTTATTGTAGGCACTGCCATTCGGTCCGGTCCAAAAGTTGAAGCCCGAGCCTGGCCTTAATATTCTCTGTTTTTTACTATTCATCGGGCCGGTCTAAGTTTGGCTTATAAAAAAATTGAAACCCGAGTCCAGCCCACAAGCCCATACTTATTGTGATTTACTTATAAACAAATCGTATTTGTAATTAAAATATTATTTAAATATTTAAAATATGATAAAACTATATAATAAATTTTTAAAAACAAAATTTGATTTGTTTATAAATTTTGTCTCTTATATTAGATATATAATAATGAAATGAAACCTAAAAATGAGAAGTAGAGATATATAATGAAGAATATATTGAAATATAAAATAAGTTGGACTTAAGCGGGCTTTACGGACCGGACCGACGGGACTGGATTTCGATGGGCTTCGTCGGGTCGTGCTTTGACAACCCTTAATTGATTGAGAATAAAATTAAATGATTGAATTTGCGAAACACGTCCTCACTAACAACCTCACGTGTCAATAACGGTTTTGTTAGTTATTTAGTTACAACAGTCTCTTACCCACTAACAACCTCCAAAACTGATCTGCTTCTTTCACTTGAAGAATTCTCATCACCATCTTTTTCTTTTTCATCACCATCTTTTTCTTTTTCATCACCATTTTTTTCTTTTTCAACATCATGGAACCACCATGTCCAGTGTGCAGGCTTGCACGTAAAACTTGCTCCAATGATTGTCCATTCTGGAACAAGCGGCACAATTTGATCTACTTTGATGATGAAGGTTTGTTACTCTCTGTTGCACAAGTTTTTGATAATATTGTCAATGAGCTTGAGATGAATTGGGATGAGAGTAGTGATGATATGAACTTGACACAAATCAACACACAGCCATTGCAACAAGAAGACATTCCTTGCGCATTTTGCTTGTTCGATGATATACAATGCTTTGAAGATTGTCCCTTGCGTCTGAGTAAAAGTCGGGGCAGAGATTGTCCAGTATTTTACAATTCTAATGGTTCTATACGTCCACTTATTTCAATTTTCTTGAATATTCTCGTGATTCTTGATGGACGCGATCGAATTGGCCGTTCCGAAGATTCTATATTGAAATTTGCATGTCGTGGAATTTCGACTAACGAGAGTGCTCAAGAAAGTCCAGATGAGGATGACGATGACGATGACGATGAAGATGTTGTTCCAATGACTGCAGGAAGTTCGGATGAGGATGCCGATGAAGATGTTGTTCCAATGACTGCTGAACATATGTCAGTTGCATACCTGTTGAATAGTTTGGGCTCCATCGAATTGTGACTTCTATCTTTTTAGGTATGTGATGAATCATTGATGTTGAGATTCTTAGATAACAGATGAATTGCTAGATGAATTGCTAGATGAATTGCTAGATGATTTCTTTAGATGAATTGCTGCTGAACCTGGATCCATTGCTGTTGCTGGCTACAAATTACACTTCATAATGAGAAAGTTTGATATTGAATACCAATTTACATTTTACTATGAGCAGAACTTGATTTTTGGACTTCTGTGTTTTGCCTCTAGAATTGTTTGTCTTCAAACTTTTGAAGATTTATGATACATATCAGTCCTCCCAATAGCTGCAGCAATGTCATTCTTTTGCAAACTTCTCCTCAGTGGCGACCAAAGAAACAAACATTTCACACGCCCAAGCAAAGATAACTGGTGCCTCTGCAGATATCATCCGCACAACCTCATCTGCTTTCATGATTTTCTTGATTCGAGCCAAGGGAAGGCTGTGTGATTCTTGAAATCAGTAACCCTTTCAATTTCCTGACGCTGGCTTACCCAGAAGGACTGAAGCTGGTGTTGGAACTGTTGCTGTTATAATGGGTTGACAGGCTGATACCCCAGCTGGTGGTGCGGAGGCTGCCCTCCAGCTTGAGCTGACAGTGTCCCAGGAGCAGCAACAGTCATTTCATTAGAGTGATTTGAGGGCATTCCATATGACGTCTGAGCATTGTTATCCACAATCGCTGGCGGCTGTCCTTGGCCCTGATGATCCATATTAGCCTTTCTCAATACAAAGTTTACTGACTCCTGCATTTCAAGATGACAACAAATTATCCACAATTCCACAGCAGTTGGTTGATTACGAATTAGTACTTCAAATTGCAAAGCATATGTGAGTCGGAAAAAAAATCTTTAAGATATGGAATCAGTGTAGCAACTAGCAACTGTGCGTTCAGCTTAATCAAATCATTCCCACAAGCAGATTATTACTAAACTGCAAGAATATATTTTAACAATCGAATACTGAAAAGGAGGAGAGGCTGCGGCAAAAAGGGAACATCAAGCATAATATTTAGGGGGCAGCAGTCATCAAAACTTTTCAAGTTCACATATGTTGATGAAATTCTTTCATTTTGTCTACAACATCACAGGGTTAGTAATCCAATATCAAAATCACTAATATCTATCATATATGTAATGTAATGCAGACTATAAGGACGTGCAATATTCCATTCCATTTCAGAATTCAGATATCACAGATTCAGATATTTATTTTTCATGTTTGCAGTTGTAATTAAATCAGTGACTCTCGGCATGTTATATATACATATATAGATAATATTGGAGTAGATGGGATTATTTACAAGTAAATCAAGATGCAAACACATGGTGCTTAGAACTAAAAGGGGGAACTACCGATTGAACTTTGCTATTATGAAGGACACCGCTAAATCCGGAATCCTCAAGACAGCTGCAATTCCCAGTCTTTTTCATTTGAAGTGCAACACAAATAATTTCCATCAGTTTTTGACAGGTTCAAACGATGAATATATGTATCACCAGCACGCTCTTGTGTTTCTAAATCAAGGGAGTAACAGTGTTCTGTTTCTTTCCGGTGTCTAATTGCGTGTCCTTCCTGCAGATCCAAAAATGCATTATTGATATAATGAAACTGTATAAAGGATGTGATTCTGCCTCAATTAATCACCTTCCCAGAACCACATGACACAAACACATTAGAAAGTTTTACAATCTCGGGTATTACACACCTGACAAGAAAAAAGAGTCCATGTATGAGCATTGTAAAGAATGATCACAGAGAGTGCTTTTTATTCTGCTTGTGTCTTGGTCAAGTCTCTATAAAATCCACAACCCACAAAATATTAGAACCACGTCTTGTCTAATTCAAAATTTACTATATACAGATGATACAAAAACTCAGTCATGCATTAAAAGAAAAACAATCAATAAGCAGCCAAAAAAACTACATGGCTTCGAGAAAACCTAAGTCCATCATAATTGGCATAAAACTCAATCAGAATGCTATATCTATCATCAATTGCATCATTCCTTCAGAATCAGACAAATGGGGAAAACACACAATTCTACCTGATGAGGAGCTGAGACTTGTAATCGAAAGAGAAGCCAATGAACCGGACCAATTCGAGGTAGTTGGGACGGCGACGCAGAAATAAGGTTAATTAGTGTTGGCGTGAGACGGTGCGGAAGGGGGGGACGCTTAGGAACTGAGAAACCTCTAGGCACTAAAAAAATACTCAATTTTAATTAATATCAAATTTTAATTCATAAAGTCAAATGTTGTTAAGGAGGTTTAGACCAAGTAAGTAACAAAACCCTTCATTTAATATTAGTAGGAGAAAAAAAGGAGAGACTAGCAAAAAGTGACCATTAAGCATAATATTTTGGGGGCAGCAGTAATCAAAACTTCCAAGTTTACATATGTTGATGATATTCTTTCATTTGGTCTACAGTTGTACATCACAGCACTTAAACTTTGAAAGGTTTGTCTATTTGTATTCATCAGGCAAACGATAGCCACTCTTGATAATCTTATCAGCAAACATCTTGCCAGTCTTGGGCATGACATGCCAGTGTAAGGTTAAGTTGAATGGTTTACCTCGGAGATTGCTACCCTGTACAAAAAGAAGAAATTTTATAAGCTTCAAGACAAAAGTAAACGTATAGATTTGAATGATAAGAATTTGGTCAAGGCAGCATGCTGACCTGATCAGTGAAACGATACTTGTTGGCAATTTGAACAGAAATATTTGCATCATCTTTCGTGGGTATAATAGCATCCCAAAGAGATATCTGTGGTCGCCAAATCATGATTAGATTTGTTAACAAGTATATATCACAATCAGATCCATCCAAAGGCCAAAGAGCGTCTTTATTCCAAAACAACTCTCAACTAGTTAAGAATCCTTTATTAGATTTTAGAAACATGGGTGTCAGTTCAGTCATAACAAGGATGCTGCGCATATTTGGAAAATGCAAGGACCGATTACCTGATTCAATGCATTATTTGCTGTTTCATATTCAGCCGCTGCAAACACAAATAGCTGAAAGAAAAAAGTTGAAACGCAGGAGAATTAACCATTGTGATTTCAAAAAAATTAGCTAAACTAACAAAGTTTGATAGAATGCATTGTAAACTTAAATGGTCGACTGCAAAAGAATTGGATTCTGAATGGTTATTAAATACAAGCTCTCTTATTCCACCAATTGAAGACTAGGGTACTAGAGCCTCAACAGGGTTATTGAAGTGCATCACATGGTAAGTAAGGCAATAGCAACAATCACTACTATCTACCTTAAGTCATCATCTATGTTATATAATGCAGACAACAAGGACGTGCAACACTCCATTCCATTTCCTGCTGTTAAATTGTCAATTAGAAACAAGAACATTTCCTATCATAAAACACTGCCCTACCAGGAAGTCCAAATTCAAAACTCTAATAACACTTTGTTTCAACTGTATACATAAATGCGCTTATCCCATAACAATCAATGAAACCATCGGCACCGTCCCATGCAAAAACAAATATCTAAAAATCAGAGGAAAAGAATATGCTTAAATGTCAATGAATGTTTCAAACCTGCTTAGTGTTCCAGGTAAACAAAGACCTCAGATCTGCTTTTACACTCAACGTCAAGCTCACCTACAGCAAAACATAATAATAACTTAACTGCAACTACAAAGACATTACTCTTACAATGACCATCTACACAACTCGCTTTTCGCAACTAATTTAATCCACGAAAACCCTAATTTCTCAAAGAAAGAGTTACCTCATCGTTTCTGTGCCGCTTGTGAAACCAATTAACATTTGAAACCTGAATCAGAAAACCAATCAATCATCCTCATCAGCAAACCCTATGCCTAGGGTTAAATATCCAAAATTAACTTTCAAAAATTAACAAACGAAATCGCCACGATCGGAGGATTTGTGTACCTGGAGATCGGCGGAAGGAGAGGCGACGTTGAAATTGTCGGAGAAAGAGGACAGTCCGCAGATGAGCGCGAGGATAGTGAGTGAGAAAGTGAGCAGCGCGTTGAATCTGTAGATAAAGGAGTGCATTTTTCTACGATGGGGTTTGACTCGGAGGAGATGCGGAGAAGACGATCGGAGACTGACCGATTTTGATATTTCGGATGTTGGAGTTTCCCTAAAATGGAATTACGTATCAGATTTAGCATGAAATGGTAATTACTTTTGTAATAGATTTAACTGTTAATATTTATCAATATTATAATTTTTCGTGAAAAATGAGACGCGATTATAATTATTATTTTAATGAATTATTATATTAAACTATGAGATGTATAAGATGATTATTCAATAGATATATGATTTGATTAATTTGATTATTGAGATTAAATTTACTTTTTATTAAGTTTGGCGATTGATTCGTAAAATATACAGACAGTTGAAGATTCAACGTTGGATCGATAAAAATATACATCAACAATAAAAATATACATGTCCTCCTAACACTTTTCCATTATCTTTATAAAAAAATTGTTATAAAAATATACATGATTTTAATAAAAAATAATACTACTCAACCTTTTTAAATTGTTATTATCCATTTTTTGAAATAAAGTAAAAGTGACTAAAATTGTGTCATGTTAGTTAACAACAAAGTTTGGAATTAGTGTGAATGTGACAAAGAAGATATTCACATGCTTCATTTGTGAACCATTTGTCCCATGAGGAGACACAAACATTTGTATGATTAAGATTGAATATTAGAAATACACTTTGATGAAATCACAAGATGTACTAGATGTTGTGTTTCTTCTATATAGGCAAAACTTAAATTTTCTAATTGCTAGCTAGTAGTGTCTGCAAGTCATGTGATTCTATTTACTATGCTTCATGTGAATTTACAATCAAACATTAATATGTACCTGAATACCTCATCCTCATTCAAGATCACAGCAAAGGTCAGCTTGGATTTAAGCATCAGAGTCATCAATCAAAGTTCAATCCCCTTCCTATCCTGAGGCCGAGTATCATGAGTTTGGAATGGAGAATTGAATGTTGTACATCAGAGTCATCATTCAAACTCCCTTCTCTTCCTCTCCTGAGAATCATGAATTAGTATCAGAGAATTGAATGCAGTAAATTCTTCGTGCTTGGCTTAAATTATAAAGTTGTCGACTATTTTAATCCATTAAAAAGTACTGAAATGAACTAAACAGTTCATTAGAGAATACAGATGACTGAAGCTGTCATGTAGAATTAAGAATTATCATCAGTTCACAAAATGTATCATTTTGGAAATGATTATAATCAAACTCATAATATAAAACAAAATAACAAGTTCATAAGGATACTGTAAATTATTATTTACCTCACAAATATGTATCTTATTCCCATTTCGTTAGAACTCCGGATTTTTCTGTATGGATTTTTGTATGCACGTGATTTCCCAACTAGCTGATTCTTGTCAAATATTCCAGCAGCCAAGATTGTATCACCACAAATATTCAGTTCAAATCCAATTTGAGATAATTTATGCAGGCCTTTTGTGCCCTACACCATAACATAAAAAGCAGTATCAATAGGACATGGGTGCAATCAAAATGAAAATCAGAAGAAACAAAAACAGAAAATAATAAATATGGATTGGAAGGAAAGAACTCCAGGAATCTCGTATCCACTAATGACAAAGGACAATATATCATCTGCCTGCCATGCCATTGACTTTTATAAAAAAGCTTTACCTGTCTGCCAGGTCTTACAGATATTTCTTCAGCAAAGCATAAATATTAATTCCTGATATACTGAGCTTGAATTTATTCCTAATATATTTGTCATTCAAATCAATAGAGGTGACAAAAAATTGGCAAATAATATACTTACTCAGCGGCGGACTTGATAAGACAAGCGCAGCAACTAATGAAAATAGCGACTTAGTTAGAACCGTGGCATGAACCAGAGCAATGGACCAATGAATGTGACAAGGAATTGGCATCAACTGTTGAGACGCAATGTCATGTGGGGCAGACAAGGACTGCACTGTACATAAATACGAAGCAAGGGGCACACAAGGAGGTGGTAGAAAGAACAAGATAAAAATTAATTGAAATACCCATGTGGCCGTTGGCCACACCAAACCTCACCACTCAATACCCACAAAAAGATTACCAGCCAGAGTTAAGATGACCTCTTTCACAAGGTAGCAGTGGAAACATCAGCTCTAGTCTCATATCCCATCTTTATTAAAACCCAACTTCATCTCTATCTTTACTTGTTGTTTCTCTCCCATTTCCTTTTCCATGGATTTCGGTAATGAGACTTCTTCTGAACCTGCAAATCAGAATTTTGTGGGTTATGTCCATTACCCACCTAGTGCTGATCAACATCATGGGAGTAATGTACCTTCAGCTTCCAATGTTGTAGTTATCATTGTAGCTGTCATCACTGTTTTCGTAGTTCTTGTGTTTTTGCTAATTGTGCTCAAACTCCAACGCATCAAATCTGCAAGGGCAAATGACAGCAGTAGCAATACAAGCAATGAACATAACATTGAAGACTGCAAGTACATGCCTCAGGCAGCTATTAATTTCAACTGCAACACAGGTATGCAACAATTGCCTATGAATCTCCATCTCTTTGTTATTAATTTCTGAAGTTATCCAAGCCTCAAGATTACAATTACAAACATGTGAAATAAACGAAATCATTTAGTTATTAAAAGCACAAATCTATATAGACGCTGAGTTATGCAAATAAGCAAGTTTGTTCAACCTACAGATTTAAAAGGGCATGCGCATATGGAGGTAACTTGGCCTGCACACCAACCAAGTTCAGAGGAGTGCAAGTCTTTACATATAAAGAGCTTGAGGTGGCTACAGACGGATTTAATGAAGATAATGTGATAGGAAATGCGGTGTTCGGAAAGGTGTATAAAGGAATCCTAACTGATGGAACAGTGACTGCAATCAAGGTGCTATTAAGAGAGGGGAAGCAAATTGAACGTGCTTTCAGGATTGAGGTAAGTCAGATATACTGAGCCAGTGATTCCACATCAGAAAATTCAGTCCCCAAATTATCTATACAGACTAAATCATAGTACAAACACAGGCAAGTAGGAGAAGACAATTACCTAACAGATTTAAAACACATTTGAAATCTTTCAACTAAGCTTTAGTTGGTTAGATTATGCTCAAATTTAGTAACCTGCTAAAATCTTTTCTAGTCCCCTTAAAATGAAAAAGCCTACCTACTAAAGATTTTAAGCTAAACCGGGAAAAGTGAATGGAAATCTAAATTTTATTCGCATTTTGATGCAAAGTTAACCATTGCCTGTTCTTTGCCAGGTTGATTTAATGAGCAGGTTGCAATGTCCATACTTAGTTGAGCTACTGGGGTACTGCGCTGACCAAAATCACCGGCAGTTGTTATTCGAGTACATGCCTAATGGTACACTACAAGACCATCTCCATCCATACCAATCCCACAACCAATATTACCAGCCATTGGATTGGGGTACTCGACTAAGAATAGCTCTCGACTGTGCTACAGCACTAGAGTTCCTCCATGAACATGCAGTGCCAGCAGTTATACACAGGGATGTCAATTGCAACAACATACTAATTGATCAAAATTTTAGAGCTAAGCTATCTGAGTTTGGCCTGGCTAAGACAGTTTCTGACAAGATTAATGGACAAATATCTACACGTGTTTTAGGGACCACTGGGTATTTGGCACCAGAGTAAGTACTTTATCACTTGTCATGTATCCGTTTGTTTCTAACAAACTAATAGAAGGACATCTACTTTGCATAGTCATGCACATGCTTGGTAGTTGGTACAAAGGCCAACTAAGTATGATCAGGCAACAAACTAAAGTATCACCTGAAACCTGAGTCTTTTTGTCTAGAATCTATTCTTAAGGTTCAAGCAGAAAAAAGAAAGAAAGAAAAAAATAGTTCATGAATGCTTATTGAAAAGGGCACTTTATGGGCAACTTCTAATTGTTTGCATAATTTCAAATGCAGGTATGCTTCAACTGGAAAACTTACCACAAAATCAGACGTATACAGTTTTGGTGTGGTTCTTCTGGAGCTACTAACAGGTCGGGTTCCAGTAGATTCCAATCGTCCTCCTGGAGAACATGTTCTTGTTTCATGGGTGAGTGACACTAACAACTTTGATATGTATGAATCAACATAGTAAAAAAACAACAATTCAAATTAGCTCAGCAAAATATTCATGATTAAAGTCTAAGTGATGTTCACAATCGTAACAGGGGCTTCCAAGACTAACTAACCGAGAAAAGGTAGCTGAAATGGTAGACCCGGCTTTAGGAGGCCAATACCCAAAGAAGGATTTAATCCAGGCAAGAAAGAAAACATTAGTTATATTTATTATATTTGATTAATAAATTACATACCTTATTAACTGAACCATTACACTACTGTTATAGGTGGCGGCTATTGCAGCTGTATGTGTGCAATCAGAAGCAGATTATCGCCCTCTTATGACAGATGTTGTGCAATCACTAATACCATTGGTAAAAAGCAACTTGTCTACCAGATATTCAAGTTCATACAGATATGCAAGTCAAAGCACAAGCCCAAGGTGATATATGCTTATGGAATTGTGATTTTGATGCATCTCAATTAGGGTGAGAGTACTCGCTACTGTGATCTATCCTGTTGTAAAATTTTACTAGTAGAAAACAATTTAGTTATAAAGTTGAAAATATGTAGTGAAGAGGAACATGACAGTACCTGTAGCAAAAAAGATCATCTTAGGTACCTTTGCCTCGTATATCGACCCACTGTCGCCACCTACAAACAGTCATTTACATAAAACAATCAGAAAAAGAACATTCCAAAATCTTTGCTCACAAAAAAGTGTGCAGATATAAATCACAAGACTCTTCATATACACGGTTAATCATTGTTTGGGACTAATGGTAATGGTAACACGAAAAGTCAAGTGACAAGAAAAAGGACGTTTGTTTAAGATCATCTTAGTTGCAAGGAATGCGCTTAGTAACAAGAGCCAGCAATAGCACACAATATCAATCTATACACAGAATAAAATTAAAGAACAATGGACCAAAATATAGAGTTTAGCCAAAGCTGAATAAAAACCAAACTGCACAAGCAACTAGGTTACAATCATTCATGCAATATTATGTCTTCCTGACTCCACGGAAATCGTACCAAATCAGGTTAGGGCCATAAGGCTCACCCAGAGCCAGAGCCAGAGCAGTGCGAACATTTGAGTATCGCGTCTTTGAGGAATTTCGTCGAACAGTTAACATGCATCAATCATAACGAGTTAGGGTTGGTCCGACCCGGTCCGATCCTCGGTGCAACAAAGCGCTTGGTCCGTTGGTTTGCGAGTTAGGGTTGGGCTTTGTTTTTGAAGCCCAGCTTGAAGTTCAATATTATAATAATAAGAAATTAATAAATAAAATGCACGATTGATAAGATATTTTAATATTTTAATAAAAGCAAAACATTCTTTTTTTTTTTTTTTTTTTTTTTTTTTTCGATACAAAGTGGAGGCTAGAAAGCCTCCATAAGCAACAAAGCTAGTAACCAGCAGAGGCAAGAGCCGACAAAAACATAGTACGGTTATACGTGGTGCTGTTGCTGAACCCTATCATCAAAATATAGTGCATCTCGTCTGACTAAGTGATGATCGCCAGACATCAGCTGTGGGTCTTGGGATCGCTGACAGGTTATTCCAGCTCCATTGTTCACACCTCGCGTATTTTGCCAGGTAGTCAGCAACGTAATTCGACTCTCTTAGGACATGAATTACTGACCATTTTGGTTTGGATAATATAATAGTCAAACAATGATCCAAAACCTCAGCCAACTCACTAATTGATGAACTCCCCTTATGAATGGCCCAGATCGCCTCAGAGCTGTCAGAAGCAATGATCACCTCCTCCATGTTAAGATCTTCTGCGAGCTTTAAGCCACATAAGATGCTTCTTATTTCACTTTCCATCACCGAAGAGCATGTAGATATGGAGTAAGCTGAGACCCCCAGTATGATATCATCACATGTAGCTATTGCAGCAATGCCACCACGCTCATCTTGATGGCTCCGAGAGCCATCACACCAAATAACAGATTTATTCAGTAAATTAATAGCACTACCTTGCACATCATTCAGACCAATAAGTTTTCTTCGATCAAACTGTGCAATCAGGCTCTTAATCTTTTGGATGCATAACTCAACTGACCAACCTTCCTCATCATGTGCAATGAGGTTTCTATTTTTCCATATCATCCAAGCTGCAACTATTGCCACAGCAAGATCAAGGGCGCTTTTCTCCATAAAGAGGTGCCATAACCATTCTTTTGTTGATCCCTCCACATCCACATGCCAACTGAGGTTGAGACCATTCCACACACAAGAGCTCCGCCAACACTTGAAGAATAAGTGTGGAATGGTTTCCTCATCATAACCACATATACAGCATGTCACTTGTACTTGGCATCCTCTCTTTCTTAAGTTTGGAAAAACTGGGAGTGCTCCGTAGTATAATCTCCATGCAAAATTTTTTGCATTATCTGGGATTTTCAGTCTCCATAGCCTCCTCCAAAACTTCGAGAATAATTCAGTATTAGAAGATTCCCCTGCTGTATTTATGGATGAAACTTTCCACTGATATGCAAGTTCATATCCCTTTTTCACAGAGTATATGCCATCCGGAGAGTATTTCCATTTGTATCTCAAGTGGTTGTCACCATCCCTTAAGCCTGCGAAGAACATACTTTTAACGCTGTGTATGCATTTCCAGGCATACGAGTCAGACTGCCTTGTATTTATAGCCCACAGATTACCTTCTTTGAAATACTTTAGCCTATATACTCTACTAATGAGCAGTTCAGGATGGTTTATAATTCTCCATAGTTGTTTCATGAGCATCGCATAGTTCAGACTCTCGAGGCAACGAAACTCCATGCCTCCCATTGATTTGGTTCTTTGTAGAATGTCTTTCCTAACCCAGTGTATTCCCCTGTTATTGTTGTTATTTGACCACCAGTAGTTGATAGCTATTGCTGATAATCTGTTGCAAAGTGTTTTCGGTAACTTGAAGCAACTCATCGTGTAAAGTGGTATTGCTTGCAGGCCGGCTTTTATCAAGGCTTCCTTTCCTGATGTCGATAACAATAAGGCTTTCCAATTCTGGATTTTTCGTTGCATCCTATCTTCGATATATCTGAACATTTCAGTTCGATTTTGGCTCACAACCATTGGGAGTCCCAAATATTTGGAGTGCTTGGGAACAATGCTCATATTCAAGAATTCACCACAGACCCTAAGCCTCACCTCATCCAAGTTTGAGCTGCCACATATCTCTGACTTTGAATAGTTGATCTTTTGACCCGCAATACGTTCATATTCAGATAATAAATTCTTTAACATATGCAAGCACCGAAGTTCAGCTTTGATAAAGAACAGACAATCGTCTGCAAAGAATAAATGGTTAATGCCCGATAAGCCTCTTGCTAAGCGTACCCCTTCAAGTGTATTGTCTTCACTGCATTTCAACATATTATTTGATAGCCATTCCTGGCATATAAGGAATAGGAACGGAGATATTGGATCACCCTGACGAAGGCCTCTGGTTGGTTTGATTATCTCTGATTTGCATCCATTAACCTTAACTCTATAGGAGACTGATTCTACACACCTCATAATCATGCTGACCCAGTTTGGTGTAAACCCCAATCGCAACATCATGTTCTTCAGAAAACACCACTCGACTCTATCATACGCCTTGCTCATGTCCACCTTCACCGATAGGAATTCATCCTGACCTTTTTTCCTATGCTTGATAAAATGTGTAACCTCATGTGCAAGTAGGATGTTATCTGAGATCAGTCTTCCTTTGATAAAGGCACTCTGATTTTCTGAAATCACTGTTGGTAGGCATAGGCTGAGTCTGTTGGCCAAAGCTTTAGTGATGATCTTCATTGCAACATTACACAAACTTATAGGTCTGAAGTCCCTTGTTGATTCTGCATCTTTTGTTTTTGGAAGAAGGATAATAACGGTCTCATTCAAGCTAACATCCAGTCTGCCGTGATTTAGAAATGCAAGAACCTCGGCACAAATGTCATCCTTGATCACCCTCCAAAATTTCTGAAAAAATAGTGCAGAGAATCCATCGGCTCCGGGTGCTTTTGTGGGGTGCATTTGAAAAACTGCGTGTGTAACCTCTTCCTCTGTAAATGGCTCCGAAAGCTTTATATTGAGCTCGTCAGATATTTTAGGGCGAACTGCCTCTAATGCTGAATTCCAATCTATTTCCTCTTCTGCTAGTGAATTTCCCTGAAAAAGAGATGAGAAGTAGTTAGTAAATTCTAACATGATTTCAGAAGTATCAGTTACCTTGCAACCATCAGCTTTCGTGATTGTGGAGATAGTTTTTTTATCCTTTCTTTCCGTCGCTTTAGCCTTAAAAAATGCAGTATTCTTTTCACCTTCCTTCAACCAGTCAGCCCTTGACCTTTGCTTCCATAGTAGTTCCTCTCTCGCCAACAATTCATCAAGCTCGTTTGATAGTGTTTTCTCCTCAGCTCTAGTATGATCAGTACATGGATTTTCCTTTAGTCTCGTTAATTTGTCTTTCGTTTCTTTAATCTTACGTTGTATATTCCCAAAGACATTTTTGTTCCAAGTCTGAATGTAGCTACCACACCTCTTCAGTTTGTCTGATAGAGAATGACAATCTTTACTAATAGACCAAGCTTCACTGACTACAATCCTGAAATTTTCCTCCCTCAACCACATGGGTTCAAATTTAAATTCTCTAGCCCCCTTGCATCTAGATGGTGATCTCGAAGTCTGAATCAAAAGCGGTCTATGGTCTGAAGAGTTGGCAAAACCCAGAGAGATTCGCGTAGATGGAAAAAGTTCGCTCCATTCTTTATTTGCAACAGCTCTATCAAGTCTGACTTTAGTCTCTCGCTCGCCTAATCTCTTGTTTGAGAACGAGAACTGATATCCTCTGCAGCCTAAATCTCGAAGCTCACAATCTAATAGTGCTTCTCTAAATAAACGCATTTGTGACTTACTTCTTGCTCTGGCGCTTTCCATTTCCCAGGAGTACAATACCTCGTTGAAGTCTCCAAATACCAGCCAAGGTTCTGCTTCATCCTTCCTCAAAGTCCTCAGTAAATCCCAACTATTTTTCCTAAGGTTGGCATTTGGATTGCCGTAAAAGAGGGTAATTCTATACGGCTTCTCTTGTCTCACTACCACATCAATATGAAAATTTGAATAAGATTTCAATACCACATCAACTTCTGAATTCCACAACATAGCTAAACCACCTGCCCTACCTCTTCTCCCCACTGCGAAACAACAATTAAAACCAAGTTGAACTCTCATCTGATCCCAGTCCTTAGCCAGCAATTTCGTCTCAATCAGTCCCAATACTAAGGGTTTTTGGGACCGAATTAGGTCTTAAGCATACATTTATTTTTTACAAAATAAGTAAATCGATAATTGCAATATTTAAAATTCTAGTGAAATTTTGTGAAGATGGAGAGGTGTTGGTAACTATTCTATTCAAAAATTCGCAAAAAATATTTCGACCATTATATTTTTAATCTATGAAACCATGAACTATTTAAACATTTTTCAGCTCATTTGTAGAAAGTATGATATGATAATATTAGTCATTTTTTGGATCATGAGCCATATATTTTTAGTTAAATCCAACCACGTCCACCGACTTTTTACTGAAGAGCCCTAATTTGATGCAATATTCAATGGGTAATAAAAGATTAAAAGTGATATTTATCCAAAGGGTTATTATTGATAAACCGTCAATCCCTGACCGTTCCGTATTTTTTTTGTCAATTCATTTAATTATAAGTTAAATTCAATCTAATCTCAACTGCTAGATTAATCTAAATCAATGATTTAGATTAAATCATCGGTTTCTTTAATAATCAACCCCTAATACCCATGTAATAATAAACAAGTTGCATATGGGTAGGAACTGAGTTAAACACATCGAATAAATTAGCTCCAAGATCACCCAACTCATTTAAGCAGAGACGTTGTACAAAAAGGTCAAGAGATCTACCTTCTATATTTGTTGTTTACAGCAAAAAAGGACAACTTTTATAATTTCTAACACTTCAATGATTAGCATTCATATAACAACTGCATACATTTAACCTTGCCAGGACAGTGTTCTAGTTATTTTTTAGTGACTCAGATGTTACAAAATGATAGAAGTCCGAAACCGTAGCGTGAATATTCTCAAACCGTCCACAACCTTAACTTGTACCAACTCTTGATTAAACTCCTAACCCTAGCTCGCATTAACATCATAGCATTCTAAGATGCAAATGAGCAAATCTATGTGCCGCCAGGGAGTTATTCTAAAGAAACCAGCCAAGTTTTGAATATCAAATTCTTGTGTTTAAACCCCAATGATCATCACCAATGATAAAATCACATTTGTATGTTGCCAGTTATAAGGTAACATTTGTTTATGACCCTAATCAACATCAACACACAGTACTTATACCTTTGGTTAATATATAACTGAAAGTTCATTATTTGCAATAATAATAACTTTTAGCGAAGTTCATGGAACCTAAATGATGCACCTTTGCTTTTTAGTAAGAAGTATACATAGCTGCTGAAAATGACTTGAACATAAAGCTAGCTAGCGAAAACAAATCATTGATTTTAAAACGTGCTGTAAATACTTCTTCATTTAGGTATCATATATATTGGGTCTTTATTTGCATCGAAGTTTTATGTAAAACTCCAATTATTTCACAATTCATTGATTTATTACAATTAACTCAACATGATACGATTAATTTCAAAAGAAGAAAGCACACAAAATTTATAAGTTAATTTTGCTTTAGAGAGAAACCGTGAGATGATGCATCTGGAAGAAAAGACAGGCAGGGCTAACTGTTGGTTCAATGTACCGCAATTCATCAATAAGAAATCGTCAACCCTATAGATTTTAGATATATTTTATAAATGGAGGCCAATAGCTGTAGTACTGAAAATGATCGGGGATGCAAGACCGACCTATAAACTCTACAAGCTGCTGCATTTCAATAGTGCATGTTTTGATTCGTCATTTGTAAAGGATGGTACGCGTAGAACCGACAGGCCAGATCAGCAAGGGTGTTAAAGCAACGAGGCTTAAATATGTTGCTTTCATAGTCTAAAACAATGGATACCCACAGAGATCATTCAGCACACAAAAATAGAGGTTTTGCATGTCTTGCTTCATTTTTAATTAATATTAGCGTTATATTTGAATGCACTGCTCATCTAATAAACAATCATCGGGTTAAAGAAAAAATGCATTAAGTTATATTTGCATGCTGAAGAATCGTAGAACTTATTGACTCAGGTTAATTATTGTCCACCTCCACGCCTACATATATTCGTAATATACAATGCCAAACACACACCTGTACACCAAGTTATAGAGAGAAGTGGTAAAAATGCCACTACGAGCGGTGGTGTATCCAGCTGATTTGCTCAACCACGGCTGCAGTGACCATCATACTCTTCACAGCTTCTTTGGAGGATCACATGATGAGGATAATTCTACTCATTATGACCCTTTCAGCTTTCTAAACAGCCAAACTAAGAATCGTAGCTATGCCGATCATAGCTTTTGGCCTGAGAAAGAGAACAATAACCTAATTCCAAGTCCCGATTACATTCAGCAAAAGGGGCGTCAAAAAGTTTGCCCTAGAAGACGGCGTCAAATGAATGAGGAGGTTATGCACCACCAAAGGCTGACGCATATCACCGTGGAGCGAAACAGGAGGAAGCAAGTGAATGCACATCTCTCTACTCTTCGATCGTTAATGCCTCACTCTTACGCCAGTAAGGTACATTATATACATACATACACAAAAATACTAAGCTTCATTAAATACATATACACTAAATATAGAATACTATGGCTCTTATTATTGGCTTCTGTATTGCGACAATAATATGTTTTATATGAGCTACTAAATTCACTGACAATTTCTTTAAATTAAACACATATCAGGGTGATCAAGCTTCGATAATCGGAGGGGCCACTAACTTAGTGAAGGAGCTAGAACAAAAGCTTCAATGGCTAGAGAACCATAAGAATAGCAAAAACTATACATCAGGCAACAATTCATCTCCCTCGTCACTGTGCTTCTCTGATTGCATTACAACTTCACATGTATCCTCCGAGCTGATGGATTCATGGTCAATGTTAGAGATCAATGATGCAGCTGATCAAGTGGAAGTGAGTTTGGCTGAGTGCTTTGCCAACTTAAAGATTAGAGCTATAACTGGACCAGTAAAGAATCAGCTACTGCTGAGGATTCTTGAACATCTTGATCAATGCAAGCTTACTGTGCTTCACTTGACCGTATGCAGTGTACACCAATTTGTTCTATACTCAATTAGCATGAAGGTTGGTTTATCTTTTTTTATCAACAAACTAAATGAAATAGTTCCATTATATAGGTTTTTCTTCTTCTTTTAATCGGTATTAATAAGTAGTATTTAATTTGCATTAATGAGTCAGACAAACAAAACTAAATTTAAAACTGATTTGTTAGAAAAAAGTATTTGCTTACAAATGAATTATTTTGGTCTCTAATTACTTAAGATTTTCATGAAGGTGGAAGATGAATGCAATCTAACATCAGGAGATGAGATTGCAGCTGCTGTGCGCCAACTACTGTGTACCACTAGCATCCAATGCTTATAAAGCTGTTAAGGCCTGATCAAACATGTGCATGCCCCAAGCATCACTTCTAAATCCGATATATGATTCCTGTCACTTTTAGGGAAATTTTCTGCAATAAGTTGAAATATATTGTGCGCTTACGGCATAGTTAGTTGTTTTTAAGAAGAACCCAATACAAGGCGCCATTGCTGATTACTTGAACGAATAAACACCTATTTTTGAATTCTTTAAACTATATTTGTAAGTTTATTTATGTCTCAGTAATAATTTATACTAGATAGACTCAGAAAGGTAACCACCGACCTCTAAGACCATCACATATTTCAGTCTTTAAAATTGGAACAACAAGTTCAAAAATAAAACGTAAGTCGGTATTTGTAAGCATAAATCCTATGATATTCGACTGAACCCTGTTTGATATAAGTACACAAGGGAAAAACAAGTCACAAAAGTTTTACATAATACTAATAAAAATCCAGCATTACATCATCTCTAAAGTCTGAAACCCTAAAAGTAAATAATGAATGGACAACTTGTGCGTATTCTGTTGTAACATTTCCTGAATTCAACTGTGTATTGTTTGTCTGCTGTTGTACAAATTGCCATTATTTATGTTTGGAAGAAAAATTCACCTCTTTGATTGCCCCAAAAAAGCACAGCTAAGCAGGAACAACTTCCATTTGCAACTTTAATTTATGGGATTACTAGAATTTATTGGTAGCATTAATCATACATGTTATGCTGATTTTGGTGGATCATGCTGGTTTGCGTGAACAGGGATCCTGCCGCATAATCGCCAAAATGCTCCTTTGTGAAACATAGATTTCTCAAACACCCAAATGTCACGAACCAGGACCTACAATAGTAAACGAGCATACGATGACCACTTTGCATAAACTGTTACTGACACGTGAAAACAACTTCACAATATCTTGCAAATGTGAGAGAACAAAAAATGAATGCACCTCTTTGTTTTTATCACCAGCAACAACAGCACCTTTCGAATCATATGCTTCGAATTTCTGCACACAGAAGATGTTTAGCTTGCAGTCAGTTGCTAAGTATGTCTCGAAGAAGATCGTAATACTTAAGACCAAGCTGCTCATAGTGGTAAAAAATTATGTCCGTATTTACAATTGCAATGAAGTATAAAAACAGCATAAGTACCTGCTTGGTTAGAAACTCAAGTGTTAACTGTATGAACAACTTACTGAGATCTTTTGGATCGACACCAATCTGTGAAAATAAAAACGTTGGAATTCAAGAAAACAGTAGTGGAAATTACAAAGGGTAACAAAGAGAACGGTGCAAAGTGGAGAACAAACAACCAATACTTGCCAGTCTAGCTCGCAAAGTCCGTATGTTGACTGCTGGTCCATTCAGCTCCCAGTGAACAGCACTCCATCTCGATTCTCTTTGCTTGATTTCATTTTTCAGAGTCTAAAATTAAATGTACAGAAATCATGTACATATTTGATTGTGTTGAGAAATTTAACTTGTTCATCCTTAGCACACATAAGAATCAAGTATAAACTACATATGAGAATAAAATAACGTACCGAGAACATTTTCTCTGTCACCATTTTCCTCAATGAATTCTTGTCTCCATTAGCCAACATGATGTTTATCTACGCACAATGAGGAACGCTGGGTATATTCAAGCACGGAGAAAACAGAAAAAATGTACGCTGCATTATAAGCACGACAAAAACAACAAAAATGCAAGTCGCATTATAGGCACGACGAACTTAACCAGGATGGTAATATGAAGAGATAGAGATACAAGACAATTCATTCAGCAGAGAATGCTTAAGGCATCTGCAATTCTGAAACTTTAATAAAAGTTCATTTGAAGTCCATTTGAGTAGAATGTGGTAGGTAACATATAGTGTTCTGTTTTGACAAGTCATTTGGACAACATTTGCAAATGAAGGCTGAAACAGAATCATTAGTTATTAGTTATATATTTTACACTGGGCAGTCAAAGGAGGTACGCCAGTAAATTTAGGAGTGATTAAGAATGCACAACCAGAACTTTATTTTTCTTCCAAGCTGTCTCCCAACTCTCAAATTATGTTAAGTGTAAATCAATGAAAACACAGCCAAATCTCGTGCTACCCTAAGCCATCAACAAGTAAACAAAACAAAGCTTCGGAAATTTAACTGTCACATCTCTTGTCGATAATGGGGGCACGGGAAAAACTGTGGTTAGGTTAAGAAAGGGAAACGTACCTCTTTGTATAAGTCAAATGCCTCGACGTAGAATTTTTGCTTTGAATATCCTGTTTTCCTCAGTTTAGCAATCGCATAAGCACTTTTAAGCTGTGAATGACTAAAACCCCTCAGTCACATCACATTGAAGAGTGTCATGCTGAATTGATAGTAAGTTGAACTTTAAAACAACAAACAACAATCAGAATTTCGGCGTAAGGCTTGTATGGTTGCTTCCACATATCCAATATAGATTTGGGACAGGGATAGGTAAAGGCTAAGCCCAAATATGTCCCCGAAAAGAATGAAGATGAACTATAGAGGTTGCAAAAAATCATTTCTAGATATCAAACCAAGGTCACAAAATGGAAACTTTCATCACCATCAAAATGGTGCAATCAGCAATGGATAAGAATTTTACCTCTATTATAATGTCCTCTTTAGTTTGTTTCCAGCCACCTTTTGTAAACCATCTGGCAAGTAAGATCTAATACATTATTGCAAAAACATAGACTGAAGAAATACCAGACTAAGACAAAAGTTTTGGCGCAAACAACTAGTCTACTAAGAGTTGGGGGTATATATCTACATATAAGCAAAAAAGGAAACAAAAAAAGGAATAATTTGCAAACTTGCTTAAGGTTTTAACTAAACAAACCTCTTCCAAAACGGTAGTTTCACACGAGGGGCGTACGGCTCATAAATAATTCCAGGACTCAACACAGACAGTCTTACGGCTCCCTGCATCAGTATCATATGAAAAACCATCATAATCAAAGTGAACTAAAGTAACAATTTTTTAGCAAGCTCACCCCACTGCGTGCTTGAGGTGGGTGCTGCCTGTGTCTGCGTACTATAAAATCTAGTGTCAACCACGTGCATAACCGATGAAGCAACCTAGTCAAACAAAAACAATGAATATAATAGAGTTAGGTTACACGCCATACAAATACAATTACAATGTCACGATATAGTAGAATACTTACAAAGTTAGCGTCCAGCTTGCGAACTACATTTGTCTGATGAAGAGACTTTCCACCTCCATAAATCCAATGGCAGGGCTTCGAACAGGTATCCAATGATGAAATGCTATGGAAATTACTAACTGGAGCTGATTACACAAATGATTAACAAAGTTTGCATCACTATCAAATTTGTGTTATTTCACAAAAATAACATCCTAAAAACTGATTAGTGTTTTATACCATTCGAAATAGCATTTGATAAGCTCTTGAAACTTCCTAACCTGCAAAAATCAACCAACATTTTCTTCATTAAAAGCAGAGCGCAAATGAGCAAAGGAGGCTAAATTGGTAAAAAAATAAAGCATATATTTATTAAGATTTGAACTTACGAATGAATTGACGAATCTTGACTCAGGGCGGAGCGGCAGAGTTGATGACGGAGAGTGAGCAATCTCCGAAACGACATGATTTCGACGGAGTAGATCGGTTTGCGGAAATGTGGAATTAGGGTTTAAGCGAGGTCGGAGTGGGAGAGGAGGTTTGTGGTTCGTCGGTATGATTTGGTTGGACCGGTTAAACCAACAGGTCTATTCTGAAAACAAGACCGAGTGATTCTAATTGATCAATTCTCTCAATTAATTGAATTCCACATTTATAAATTGTTTTTATGTTCGAGTGCTCTGGGGCATTATTTCTCATATTTTGTGAGAAGTGTTCTTTGTGGGAGACTTGTTACCCACCTCCTGCCCCTGTGCATAGAGGCTCTTCGCCCCCTTCACCCATGCGTGGAGGCTCTTCGCCCCTTCTTCCAGTTGTTCCCATGAAGGTTTTTCTTCCTTGTTGTCGCCTTTGGACGTGGAGTTAGATCGCGTCGTTGATCATGTGAGCGGAAGAGACCTGCGTACTTGATGCTCGTCTATTATGGGTTGGATGTCCGTTGTTGTGACCAGAGCTTCAGATGATTAGAATAGATATCATGTATGAAATTATAAAAATTGTACCCAATGTAACCGTTATCCAAAAAAAATTGTTTTTATGTTGAATTATAAGAATGAATTATATATATCGGACAAAATTGAGAATCAAGTTTCGTATATCGTAGCTATTTATTGTGAGTTCAAAAATTATATCGTTTTGACAGATTTTACTTATAGATAATATTTTTTGAATTTTTGACAAAATTACATCTTTTTATCTCGCTGTAAAATACATAAGAGCATGAAGCAAGAGCTTACAGACTAAAATAATGTTAAATGAATCCCAAATAGGCCATAACCATTTTAAAATTGTAGACTCTGAAAAATGAATGTATGAACCTGTCACTATTTAATCACAATCCATGTACAACTGAAAGACACTATTTATTTAGCATATTTTTCAGCATATTTTTTCAAAAGGCGAGAAAGATTAGAATGTAACTAGGTACAGGGTTGGAGCAGTGAATCTGTCTAGTTAGTTCTCTACAGACTGAGGTTTGGTGCGGGAGATAATACGGGGATCGGAGATGGGCCACGGCGAAGGGCGTTTCTTTGAACAGTGTTGTCTTTCTAGTTGTGTGATCCGTTCGTAAAGACCCAATGGTGAGTATCTGGCTTGGAATCTGTTGTCCTCAATGCATTTGATGAGGTCTTTTAAAGCGGTTATTTCAAATTTTGCGGCCTTCTTCTGTTATCAATTATAAAGACATTTTAATAAAATATTTCCGAAAAGAAATTTGTATTGAACATAAATTCATCGATAAGAATAAAACTTATCAAGCCAGTCTTTTTTCCATTTCTTTCTTTGCAAAACAAAATGATACCGGACAAATCTCGACACTTCAATTTAAAAGAATAAAACTATTTTCAGATATCTTAACGGATTTATTAACAGAGAATTATCCGTTGTAATCTAAGTTAGTGATCCCCATATTAACTGAAACTGAAATCTCAAACAAAATAATAATGTAAAGAGAAATCTATACCTTTGCAGCTG
Organism: Sedum album; assembly: GCA_006409495.1. Lineage (NCBI taxonomy): Eukaryota > Viridiplantae > Streptophyta > Magnoliopsida > Saxifragales > Crassulaceae > Sedum > Sedum album. Next base: position 15,308 of record QZGG01000304.1, on the reverse strand, counting down.
CTGAATTCCCTCCTTCCTCCCATAATTTTCTTGAATTTTGCTTCAAATAATTTACGTGAACTTCCACCATGGTACTAATTGGGAAGTAATCTTCGAGATCAAATTCATAAATATACTCAAGAGCTTCAAGTCGCTGGTTTTCATGTATAAGATTTTTAACATAAGCTGTAAGAGAGCGCAATATTCATTAGCATAATAAGTGGCTCATTTTTATGAGGAATGGAAATAAAATTTCCCCCTCACGTCTATACCTATGTCTGCGGCTTTTGTGTCTGTGGATTCAGAATTTACTTCATATGGACTGCTTACGCTAGCTGCAACAAACATAAGAAATGATTAGCATGCATACATACAAATTACATTGATCGAGGTGGACTCGTTTAATCCGCAACTGAAGTAACCTTTACCTGTTAGAAATAAAATTATCAGAGTTGCGCAGCGGAAACATAAATAGCGTGTGACCCAGGATCGTAATAACCATATTGGTGATTAAGCATAATAAACTGAATTGTACATAATGCGTACCTTGATGCGGAAGCTTTAATCTCACAACGAAATATGTATACATAATAAATAATAAACCTGAAACGACAAACCTGAGTTGTGTACGTAGTACACCAGGTTGGTGCTTCCAGCCTAGCCGGATGTCCCTATTCAACACACTGCTGAGAGTCACAGAGTATTGAGAACATTACGGTAGACCGGGGACCATAACCCCTATTTATAGATGTACACTAGCATCTATAAACGAGATAATTACCAAATCCGTCTCTCAAAGATATTGATAATTATCTCTTTGGTATCTACACAGGATATTCCCATGACTATAATTATCACACCAAAATCTCAACCAATATTTGATCACTTAAATTGATAGATTTATCTTTAATAATAGCATATTTAAATATTCGATAAATATTACGGTCCCATAATGAATATTTAATAAAATATTCCAACAATCTCCCACTGGACCGAATATGCAATCGAATATCCATAACTGAAGTGTGCACCAAATTGCTATTATTTCAAGGTGTGATCCGAACAATCCCGTCCATTAACTATGCTAACATAGGATCAAGGCAGCCTTCGTAATCATATTTCGTTACTGGACCGAGCTTGTCACGTATGCTAACACAGCTAAACGACATGGATCAATCATGGGTGTGTAGCATGGAAATTACATGCAATGTGATCAGCACATGCCTATTTCCAACTGGTCCCAATGCGAGATCAACTGAACTTTCCAGAGTGTACAGTGCAACCTTATCTGCAGAACTTAATCAAATGCATGCATAAAGCTTTGTATAATATAGAGCGACATAACTCCCACTGAATCCGGATATCAATTGAGACGTCTCTCAAAAGATCTTAGTTAACTTAAGTGGCGCCATAGTGGAGTTTAACACCAAATGCTCTACATTATTCTTTCACTCTGTACTTTATGTTCACAACAAAGAATCTGAATTCAATGATCTTTCACACTGATTATTCTAAGTTGTAAACTGAACATGATTTAGTCAACATCACCAAATAACTGAATAGTTTTTAACCTTATCGGAAGTATTAATGTGATAGTGACCTTTAACCATATTCCTAAATCGATGCCTTATAATTTGCTAGTCTAGTGCTGACGTAGACAAATTAAGATTTATAACAAATCATGTAGGGCATCATCATAAGCGATCTCGACTTGCTGGACATCCGTTAGTGAGCATATCTCCTTAGTATTCTCTTACTTTAAATTCAATTTTGAATTTCTGAAATACTTGCACAACATGTGATATATGTATGCACTTCCGAATACATACATAATCAACCAAAATTTAACGTGTATCACAAGTTCCATTAAGACAAATCTTTACTCCCACCGAACTGTGATATACGTTAACTGAAGTTGTACACATCTCTAATCCGAATGAGATGACAATACAACATCCATTTCAAATACCATCAACTGAGATAAAAATATCACCAAAGTTGTTATTGAGAATATTGAGTTTGACGCATTATATTCTTAAAATCCTTATGGGGAGTGCAACCAAATCTCTCCCCCAAACTCAATATCCTCAAACATATGAGATTTCTCTCGCAAAATATGATGATATTGTCATAATTGTGCATTAAAGCACCCAAAGTGTTGTGCATTTATACTTCTTAATAGAAAATAATCTTAATATTATGCTCACCATTACATTTAAAAGAAGATTTCTGACATTCCAAGATACCGGTAACAACGTTAATAACACGTCTTTGGACTATGGTATTAACTGTAAGTGATATCTTGTTGTAGTGATCAAACATTGACGATAAGGAATGTCAAATAGCAAACAATCTTTGGATGTATTTACTATTCACATTTATACCGAATAATCGTCACACGTTTATCACCACATATACTTAGTAGTGACATAGATGCAAATGTGCTTTGGCCTAAATTAACATCCATGTAAACTACACAGTACTCCAAACAATCAAAATATAGAAATCTCCACGGATATGCCACTTTGGTGGTCATATATTCCGCTTCAATTAAAATATCTAGAAAGTTGGCTTTAGGGTTGAATGCCAAATCATTCAATTAAATCTTAAGTAATGTTGGTTCCTTGATTTTATGATTCCTTAATAGCACAAATCAATTAAAGTCAATTTGAACAAACCGAATGAACCATAAGTGATTGAATTTGTCTAATAAATCCTAAATTAGACAAAATCCAATCATTAAATGAATCAACATTCTTGAACCAAAATTGAACCAACCAGGTTCCTTAAAATCAAATAAGGGATCAACTGAACCAGTCCAAAATGAACCAAATCGATTCAATTTGAACTGAACCAAATGGTTCAATCCTCCCTCCCAAATTGAATACATAATATTAAATCAAAATGAATCATAACATACCGAACCGATTCAATTTAAATGAACCGAATGGGTCAAATCTCCTTCCCAAATTGAAAAATATCCAATTAGGGTTTATCTTTGAAGTGGCAGCCAACATCGCACCATCCAAGCCGCCGCCACCTCTATCATCAATCAAGCTACATGCTTGTTTGAGGTGCCTACTCGGACCGAGCAAGCTGCTCAAGCAAGTAGCTCTCCCATTTGGACCGAACGCCTCATGAATGCAATCTTTTGAGTTTGAGCCGTTTGCTTAACTCGGCGAACCGTGTGACCGTCAGATATTCGATCCAAATCTCGTGTTCATGCACATCAAAAAAGTTCAAGTCCATTGTTAGGATGACATCTTGAATATGCTTAAACATCAAATATGGTGGCGACTGATACCACTTGTTAGAACTTAAAATTATCAGAGTTGCGCAGCGGAAACATAAAATAGCATGACCGACCAGGATCGTAATAACCATATTGGTGATTAAGCATAATAAACTGAATTGTACATAATGCGTACCTTGATGCGGAAGCTTTACTCTCACAACGAAATATGTATACATAATAAATAATTAACCTGAAACGACAAACCTGAGTTGTGTACGTAGTACACCAGGTTGGTGCTTCCAGCCTAGCCGGATGTCCCTATTCAATACACTGCTGAGAGTCACAGAGTATTGAGAACATTACGGTAGACCGGGGACCACAACCCCTATTTATAGATGTACACTAGCATCTATAAACGAGATAATTACCAAATCCGTCTCTCAAAGATATTGATAATTATCTCTTTGGTATCTACACAGGATATTCCCATGACTATAATTATCACACCAAAATCTCAACTAATATTTGATCACTTAAATTGATAGATTTATCTTTAATAATAGCATATTTAAATATTCGATAAATATTACGATCCCATAATGAATATTTAATAAAATATTCCAACATTACCTTGCTTCTACTTTTGTAGCATTATGGTCTATACTCTGTAGTGTTGCCATGTGGATAATAAAAAAATGAAAGCAATACAAAATGACAGATAACAGTTGTGACCTAAAATAACTGAAAGCTTTTATGGAACTTACGAGAAATGCTATTAGCACAGCCCAAGTCTTGAAGCAGCTTCAAAGGAGCTGACTCAGCATAAGCTATCTTCGATAAATGAAGCAGCTCAAATCCATTAAACTCATTTGTTAAGTTGTAAGCCATAACAAGCTCCAAAAATCCCGTTACTTCCAACGGCTCTTTTTCCGTAACTGTCATCTTTTCTTTCCATTCAAATGCTTGTTTCAATGCTTCATCTCTTAATACCGGTCTGACTGCAGGCGATAAGCTATTTAACTTCCGAAGCAGACATATACAAGTTTTTCTAACAGTGCTGGCGTCGAATTGTTTCCCATCAATGCTAACATGTGGAGGGTAAAACCCTTCCATCGCATCTAGCACGATCTTGGCTGGATCCATTATTTTTTGCAGAATAGTGTGAACTTCATATTGCCATGAGTCATCATTGCTAGCCATTTTGTTAACGTACATCTGCAAAGTCCTCCCGTCCAACGTTGTAGCAGATTTAGAGGTAGACGGAACCTCAGCTTCATCAAACTGATTTGCAACACTTTCCTCTTCTCTCGACTTGTCACTCGAACCAGAAGATTTAGCCGCAGACTCAAGTTTTTGAGTGAGCAAAGCCACCTTTTCTTGCAATGCATTTTTCTCACTCCTTTCCACTTCAAGTTCCTCAACTAAATAATTCAAAGCCTTTTTCATTTTTTCAAGGTCATTTTCCTTCGTTTCAAGCTTGGCAGCTCGTCTTTCGACAGCATTTTTCTCCTCCTCTAAACTCAACTCTTTAGCCTCCACTTCCTTCACTTTAGCATCTATCAGCTTCTTCCTATGATCCAACCTCTTCCCCCTCCACTCCATCATCTTATTCCAATCATCGACCACCTTCTCAAGTTTCGTCCTTTCCTCCTCCATCCTCATTGCCCGCATTTCAACCCCTCTCTCCATCTCCTCCACCCTCTTCTCAACCAAACTAACCCTCATTTCCCTCTCCCCCAACTCCATATTTTTCTTGTAAATTTCACCGAAAATCCCACTTCTCAATACCTCAACCCTCTCCTCTCTTAACCTCAATTCCTCCCTCCTCTTCTCCATCTCCTCCTCCACCTCCTTAACCATCTTTTCCCTCTTCCAAACCTCCCTCTCCCACTCATCCAACCCTATCTCCTTCTCCAGCATTTCACCAAATCCCCTTTTTCTCAAACCCTCAAATTGTTCCTCCCTAGCCTTAATCTCCTTAACCCTCTTCTCCAAAGCATCTTCCCTAACCCTAATCTCTCTAACAGTCTCATCTCTCTTCCTCTCAATCATCTTAACAACAGACTCAAAGTATGAATCCACAACATTCAATCTCACACTTACCTCAAGCAAAGAAGATGACTGAGCTGACAGAGCATTCAAGCTCTTCTTCAGCTCTTCTCTCTTCAGCTCCGCCAGTTTCAGCTGCTCCCTCACCACTTCCTCCATTCAGATTCTAGATTTTCACAAACCCCAGATCAAAAAATGTCGGCGGAAGCAGTGATCGAGACGATTTGAGGAAAGGGAGTCGCCTAAATCGGAAAGATTCAAGCATTACTGTTTTCAGCAAAAATGCTCTGTTTTTTCTAGCTCTGGTTTTTGTGTCACTGATTCGCTCTACTAAGTTGTTGATATATTGATTTTCAGTCCCTCAAGTTTAAGTGATTTAAAAATGTGGCTTCTGATTATACGATGATGAATGAAGCTTCTCTAATTTGTTTGTAATATGGTTAAAAAAAATACTACTTATTTCAATGGACTGTAATTTTTTTGCAATATGGTGATGATGAGAATGACAGTTGCTTATGAAAATAATTAAACGAATGCAGATGTAAATAATAACTTGTTTAATAAAGACATTCCATATCAGGGACTTGAGGAGGACATGCTGAGGTTTTAATGATGAAAACTTCATTAGCAACAGCAGCTGAGTGGAGTAGACTTTGTAACTGGTTAGGGAATTCCAAGACTGAATCCTAAACTTTACCTTCATGTGTTTCTAATTCTGATACCAAAAGTCTACGATCATCTCGGCAAAATAACAAAAGGATGAAGCACAGAGTTTACAACTTATACAGCCATTGCTTAGATGAATGGCGAGGAGTACAACAACAATTCAGTATCCAACTAGCGCCGGTGGTCAAAAAGAGGTCTATTTGGCACCAAGAGGGGAAAAGAAGGAACTTGAAATTGTTGATTACCCGCTAGCGGGGGGCACGGATGATAGTACTGTGGTGGCCGGGGATGTAATGGTGGCCAGGGCTGTATGGGTGGCTGATAACCAGAGGGTCTTGAGGTGCTAATAAGTGGATAACCTGCGGGGGCACCATAACGGAATTGAGGCTGACCATATTGGAAAGAAGCTTTCCGCATTTCTTGAAAATGGAGAGTGTTTCTTGATCCAATTTCTGTACAGACTTTTGGCATGCCTTTTGGGGCAGTCTCTTGTGGTTTAGCAGGTCCAGGGAAGTTGCACCTTTTATTACTCCACGGTTCATTGTTTATGTTGGGTTGAGAACAAAAAGCACCTATTGGGACGATCTTTGGATAGGCATTTGATGTGTTCAGGACCACTTCCCTTAATTTAGCAATTCCAGGGAGGTCAAATCCTCCATTTCTCAATGTTTCAGGATAGCTCTTGGGTTTGGAACTAACATATCCCTGATACCAGTTTCTGGAATGGCATTTGATGTGCTTTGGTCAACTTCCATTAATTTTGTTGATCTAGTGAGCTTGCAGTCATTCGTCCTTTGTGGCTGCAGCTGAGGGTAACCATTGGGGTTGAAACTGATTAAATCTTTTGGAACATTTTCTGTAGAGGCATTTAAGGTGCCGTTTGAGGAAATGTTGTGTGGTTTAGCAGGTCCAGGGAGGTTACATCCTATATTCGTCAACGGTTCACGATTAACGCAGGGCTTTAAACAAAGAGCATCTCGTGATACAACTTTCAGATAGGCATTTGATGTGTTTGAGGCAACTTCCGTTAACTTAGCAGTTCCAGGAAGATTGTTATCTTTACTGCTCAATGGTTCCAGGTCACTGCTAGATTTAAGGGTGACGACACATGTGGATCCCGATTCTGAATAAGCATTTGAAGTGTTTTGGGCAACTTCCATTAGTCTAGGTGTTCCAGGGAGCTTGCATTCGTTTTTACTTTGTGATTCCGGGAGACCGTAGCGGTTGGAACTCAGTAAATCTCCCGATCTAACTTCTGGAATGACAATAGATGCATTTAGCGTAACTTCTGCTGATTTATACATTTCGTGAAGCTTGCATCTGCTATTCATCAGTGGGTCAGGATCACTGCTGAGGCCAGAACTGGGTAGATCTATTAATCCGTTCTCTGGATGGACATTTGATGTATTTGGGATGACTTTCTGTGATTTAGCCGTTTCAGGGAGACTGCATGCTTTCTTCCTTGGTGATTCAGGATCACTGGTGAAGTCAGATGTGAGTACATCCCTTAATCTGTTCTTTGGACATACAGTTGATGTGATCAGGATGTCTTTCTGTGATTTGGCAGTTCCAGGGAGATTGCATAGTTTCTTCCTCGGTGGTTCAGGATCACTGATAAGGTCGGAACATGGTGTAGGACGTTTATTAGGATATTTCATGGTTTCCAGCTCTCCCAATCTCTCCTCCAGATTCTCAGTTGTGAAAATGCTTTGGAGTTTGAGATCTTTTATGCACATGACAAGTTCTTTCAAAGTATCAATTTGCAAGTCCAAAACTTGGATCTGTCAAATAGTAAATGACTTTAAGAGAAATTTTATTTTAGTATGGCAAGGCAAAAATGCTATAGCACTGACATCTAAGCCTATCAGAGATGCAGCATCAACATTTTGTTTCAGTATTCAATGGTGGTGTTCATATTATGCCAAGTCTCAAAGCCACAATGTTAACTAAACAACAACAGCATTGGTAATAAATGTTCAAGATGTATTTCAACGAATTCATTTTAACTGAAGTACCTGACAGATAAATCCCAGCATGTCAAAAACCTGACTAAATGTACCGTTATTCTCCGCAATCATTTGTCTATGACAATCTATAAAGTGCAACATAAATCTATGTTTATTCATTACTACCTAAGCATACTACAAACTCATGACTCATCAGCCTTAAAAATTCCCTGATACAACTACCGGCTTGTTTCATTATGTAAACTAGAGGGATTAATTATAAGATAACCAAATACAAAATAGATTCTTAGTGTGTACCTCTGCAGCCTTTCTATCTACTCCATCCTTGAGCATTCTTTCACAATTATTTTCAAGCCTTTTAAATGCCCGCGGACTATCTTCACAACTGAGAATTCCTTTGTCATCTTAAATGTAGTGACATAATCTAGAGCTTTTAGCCTTTCTTTAGTTTCAATCAAAGTTTTAATGTATCCTGTAAAAAGTTTAATAACATCATATCTCACGGTGCTGACTAGTAAAATAACTAATCTATGGAAAGAAATAATTTATCACAACAAAAAGTACTCAAAAAAACTTGCACACATTGGATAACATGCAAATAAAAAAAGTGAGCATACCAGAGATCTTATTTGAAAATCCAAGTTTGAAACAAAAATCAGGCATCCCTTCTTGAACGGCAATGTAGTGGAGCAATGACACGAGAACTTCATTGCTGAACTCGGACGCTATGTCATACATAGATACAAACTGCAAGAATCTTGATACCTCAACAGGTTTTAGTACACAACTTTCAATGTGTGCACTCCACTCCATGGCCACTTTGAGGGCTTCATTTCTAGCTTGAGATTTCTTTTGTGGGCATATACGATTTAATTGCTCCAACAACAGAATGCGGCATGCCCCTAACAATGATTGACTGTTATTCTGTATCAATTCCTTAAATAAGAGATCTCCAGCGCTTTCACAACAAGTTCAGGTGCACTATCTTTTGCCTCGAGCAAAGCTGAACAAACTTTGGAAATGGCAGCACCCTGATTATTGATATTGTCCTTTACTATAATAAATAACTCCTGACCACTAAAATTGGACTCCTTTATTGGCTTGCAAACTACAAACAGAAAACAAGCAAAATCGAATGTTAACTATATACCAAAAATGACAACATGAACACAAATAAGTCAATTTGTAAACAGCTTACTCTTAATGATCCCCTCAGCAGTCAAAAGATTCAGAAACTTCTGAATGAGTTCAACCTGCTCCTCTTGTCCTGGTACCTTCGACTTGAGCTCAAGCTTCTCAGTGAGCAACTTAACCTCCTCTAGCAGCGCAAGATTCTCCTCAATAAGCTTCTCATCCTCCACCTTCATTCTTCCTATCTCCCCCTCTTTCCCAATCAACTCGATACACAGTCTTTCAACATCCATCTTTGCCTCCACCATCTCCTTCTCCCTACCTCAAATTCCGAAACATGTCTCTCAAATTCCACAACACGTCGCTCAATCTCCACATCCCTAACCTTCAAACTCTCCTCAAACTCTCCAATCTCTCACCATCTCCTCATCAATCCCTTACTCCTCAAAAAATCTCACCAAACACACCTTTCCTCAAACTCTCAATCCTCACTTCCTTCATCCTCAACTCCTCCAACCTCCTCTCTTCCCTAACTCTAATCACTTCAACCGCCTCATTCCGCTTCCGATCGATCATCTCCACTAGCGAATCGAAATGCGACTCAAGGAGCTTTCGCTTCAAATCGAGCATGAGAAGCGAAGACGACACCGTTTGGAGGACGTCGAGTTCTTTGGAAATGTCTAATCGCATCAACTCGCCGATCTTCAGCTCTTCGTCGATCGCTTCGTCCATCGGTCGATCGACGATTTTGAAAGCCCTAAAAGAGAGCGTGCAAATCTCGAGGTCGAAATTTTGAAATGGGATTTAGGGATTTTGTGTGGTTTATATAGTAGAGGGAAAATTGAAATGGAGGTTTGTGGATAAGGTACTTTTGTATAATTGCATTCTGCCACATCAAGTTTACTTTTTTTACAATTATGTGATGCCGTTCGGAGTCTTTTCCGGTAATTCAAATTTCAAAATTTTCTGAGCTTTTTCTTTGAAAAGATTTTCTTCATGATTTTTCTGCGAGAGTTTTATCGAAAGGAACACAACTTTCAAATATGCATTTTACCTGAAAATACCTTTTCTGCTGCATTAGTGTTATTCTACCAAGTTTGAAGGAGTAAAAGAAGATTTGAAAGATAGAAAAGTTTGTTTTTGGGAAATTTAATACTCTGACTCAAGACGGAGATACACTCAAAAGGACTTGAATTACTGAACTCTATAAACATAAATCGAATAATTAATCGTTAGACCACAACTCCATGCACCATAATTATCATAGAGGGTAGAACCATTAACAATATATATAAAACTTCAATGTGGTCTTTCCGGGAATTAAATAATAACATTACTCCATTAAGCATTTTTCAAGTGTGTACTTGGTTTGAACATTTACTCTACATTAATGGAAGTATATAACAACATAAACATGCTGAGAAAATGTCAAATTGCAATATCACTTTTGCATGACAAAGTACTTATACACTTCATCCAATTTGAATGCCAATTATTTTACGTGGTTCTTCTCATGATTTTGATTTAAATCAGATGCAGTTTGATGATGTCACTGGAATAGCTTCGAAATCTAAACAGGAACTATACTGAAAAATGTAGCTTTTATCATAGTCAATCAGTAAAAACTAAGAAAACATTTTCTATTAGAGAAAACAAAAAACAAACACAACTTTGAACAAATTTACATTGCATTGACCTTTAAAACAGTGAATCCTGCCAAGCAGGCATAGGATAGAGAAGGCAACAAAATGGCAAAATATGTTCAGTTTCAATAAGGATGTTTAAAACTCGAATTTGTGCCATCGATTGGGAATTCATCATTCACGCCTTAATGCGGACTACAAATGAACCTGATGAAGAAAAACTAGGAGTCAGCAAATGCATGAAATTGGTAGGAAAACACATTTTTTGGAACTAGTTTTGGACCAAAGGTGTCAATTCATTTAAATTGATAGAGAATGGCACTCAATAAGAGTTAAAGAAATAAAGTCTACGAAACTCAACTGATGAGACAATTTCTATATATGAATTTTGGTCTTTGTGAATTTCTGAGTGGAGAGTATTAGTGATGGATACAACTTACAAGCTGGAAGATTGGATATGTCAGCTGAAACGGCACATGGTATACCCAAGTTTGAAAGTGCCCCTCTTATGATTCCACAAGGAAAGTACAGATGCATACTCGTTGCTTGAGATGCCTTGCTTTCAGGATCATCAGAAGGATCAGCAGTCTCAAGTGTTGGCTCGACGGACACACGAGTGAGCCAACGGAATCGGTTATCTTGCAAGACAAAAGTACCCTGCACGATACATTCAAGTTACCTTTCTCTCGTTGGACCATATATCCCTTTCAAACTATATAATAAATTTAAAACTCCTGGAGGAGTGTTAGAATCATAACTTACTCTATGGTTAGTTTTCAGGTTGTCAATTTGCTTCTTGAAGAGCTCTGACCAGAAGTCTTTGCATATGAACTTGATGGCTTCCAAATGATCTCCGAATCTAGGCCGGTCCATTGTATACCTGGGAACACAACCGTGCATAAACAAATGATGCTAAGCTAAAACCGTAACTTCACATGCCTACTAAAAATCCTCACTTAAGATTCATTGTTCCAAAAACCATTAGCTTCAATCTATTTTTAAAATATAGTAATCGTAAGTGAGAGCTGGAGCTACACAAATGATCAATCCATGTCAAAGTTGGGTTGTATCATATTCACAAAAAAGGTACAACCCTTCTACTCAATAAAACCCTAATTATAAATTCAATGCAAAGCAGATCGAATACAATTCAATTGAGATTAAAACCCTAAGTTTTGAGGATCAATAAAACGAAAGAAGAAACCTTTCGGAGAGCTGATGACCGACTTGGTAGCCGATGGCTTCAATCCGCCTGGCGGCGAGATCAGGCTTGTTGGCGTAAAAGCTGTTACAGTAAGAAGAAACCATCTCCGTCAACAAGCTGTCAACACAGCTCTCTGATACCTCTTTACCCATTTCAACACTCGGCGATCTGAGAAGCCGAGATCGATCGGAGATGGAAGGAAGACGTTCGATCGTAACTGGGCTGATTGGGTCCAACAGGCCCATTTCAAGGACTTCCCGTCACCGATCTCAACTGTCTTTTGATAATAATGACCAAATTACCCCTCTCTATATATTGAGTTGAATAATGTGCAAGTGCAATGCAGAACAAGTTTTAGGAGGGGTATATAAAGGATATTGATAATTCCTCATCTCTAACCGTTCGTGTTTTTTGTAAAATCCAACCGTCCAATTACTTGAAAACTTATTTTAATTTCAACTGTCGATTTAATCAAATCAACTGTTGAGATTACATCATTCTGTCTTATAAAATATACATGTTTTCTCAGATCCCAACTTTGTTAGAGATATAATAATAAATTAATTTAACCCCTCATAAATTAATGTCTGCTACTAAAACGAGAGGAGAGAGGAGCGTTCAAACAGTGGATGAAATGAACGGTTAAAATATAAACTTACGAATAATATTTAAAAATAGATATGTACTTACGCGCTCCTCACTAAAACGATTACAACCAACTAATACAACATTTGCTAAAAATATAATCAAGAATTCATTACCATTAAAATTGAATCATTATGCACTTGCACTAGTGATCTTATAGACATTTTTCATTTTGTCTAGATAAATGGACAATTACAAGTTGATAGAAATCATATTTGTATGACGCCAAACAAACACTAAATAGACATTGTCACAAATACCCAGCTCTGTCGGAAAAAAGGCACTAGTAAGGAACACCAAAGCAAATTACACTGAGCAAGAACCAAAAGGGAAAACGAATGATAGGTGATACATTCAACAAGTTACTGGAAAGTACAAAGCTAGAGTCTATTTCGAAAGCAGACTAAATTAGGTTCAAACTATTAATCTACTATAGATGCAAGCCACAATTAGAAACATAATTGTTATTTCCACAAGCGGATAGCGATCCATGTTTTTACCTAACGACCTGAAGCCTTGTAAGCATCCAATATCAGCTTCATCTGCTCACGGTTTAACTCCATTCGCTTATGATAAAGCTCAGCTTCAGCAAGTAACAAAGCCTTCCATTTTTTCTCAAACTCAGCCTTCACCTCATCGTCAAGCAATTCCAACCCTTTCTTGAAAAACTCATCGCTCAACCCCATCCCAGCCGCATCCCTGCTCTTTATTAACTCAGTCAAGCTCAATGAAGACGACGAGCCATTATGATGCACGTGTTGTACCTTCTCAATTTTCACTCCTAATGGAATCTGAAGACTCGAAGCATGCTTCTCCTTTTGATCAGGAGTCATACTCGGCTTCGGAGTCCTCTTCCCTTTCCCGTTACTCTTCACCTCAAAACCGCCACTATCATTCACATCACCGTCAGCCTTAACATTCTTAGCCCCCCAAATCTTTTTCGACAAATCATACGACACCCGCTCGTGCAGCCTACTAAAACTCCTATCCGCACCTTTCTTCTTACTCTTACTCAAATTCTTCACAAACTTCTTCCTCAACCTCCTAATCTTATCATTAAGTTGCGCGCTAGTCACATCCACATGTATATATCGTTTCACATAATCATGAAAACCGTTCAAATCACCTGCCGGATCAACACCTTTTTTGGCAGCATAATCCAACATTCCTTTCAACACTTGAATCTCATCTTCTTCGCTAAACAGCCTCTGGAAAAGCTGCTTCTTTGAATCCTCTCCTACTTTTTTCACTTCCTCTTCCTCCACAGCTTCAGCTGGCTTCTTCTTCTTTTCATCCTCAACTTCAGATACCTTTTTGAATTTCTTAGCGTTCTTCACATCGCTGATCTCTACTGTCCTCTTTTTGGCAGATTTTGAGACGGGAGTAGCTGAAGCGATCTGCTTGAGTGTCAGTTCGGGAGCTGGTGGAGTTGTGTCAGAATCAGATCCGGAGTCAGATCCATCGTCATCGGATGATTCAGCCTTCGGATCTGGTTTTTTCTCCGTGGAGGGTATTTTGGTAATTGTGTGTTGTTCTTCCTCTTCCTCAGACTCTTCCGAATCGTCTTCAAGTTCTTCGTCGACGTCGTCCGAGGATGATTCAGCTTGCGGGGGATGTTCGAACGGAATGGGCTTCTTGGAAGCCATGTGGATCGTGTCCGGAGGATTCGGTAGGTGTGAATTAGGTGGCTTTGGCAGAGAGGTCGGTCAGGTCGAGGTTGTCGTTTTAGATACGATGCTATGAATACACTAAATACCCTATGTCGCGTCCCAAGCCTTGTTTACAAATTGTCGCACAATTCTAAAATCGTAATTTGAAACTTTTTGACTTAATTGACAATATTAATTGTATGGATGCATAAATTTCGTTTGTGGAGGATATTAATAATTTTGTGAAACTAAAGAATATCATCTCAATTATTAATTTCTATTCATGTAATAGTTAATACTGATAAACCGTATGTATTTTTTGCAAATATCATCCAACAGGTTATTCAAATCAAGGATTAAGATTAAAAATTATATTATAAAATAATATTGTTTCTCTCGAACTTAAGCTTAATTGCATTTACATTCCATGTTGTGATTTCTTTCATCAAATTACATTTATAATATGAAATATAAACTTCCAAACATGAGGAAATGCAATAATTTTTTGTAATTTAAGATAAGTCTAAAGAGTATAATTCAATCCATGTAAAAGTAACTTAGTTCTAAACTACCAGTACAAAATTAGTATGAAGTCAGTCTTACATGGGTAGCTAGACGGTTATGAATCATACAAATAATTTTTGTAAGGCCGTGAGATACGTCAAACAACATGCAGAATCATGGCTTTGCGAGTACTTAATATACTATCAAATTATATACTGGTAAAACTTACGGGCTTACCATGTAAAATATCTTGTGTGGAGTTATGCTTCTGTTCAATTTTGATTTGGAATACCTCAGAAAATTCCTTGATCAGTGCATTATATGCCAAGTCAATAAGTTGACTGTCAGAGTACTTTGAAGAAGAAGATGGCTCTGCAAGTAGTCTCTTAATGCTCCCAACTTTTCTATCTATGATCCCGCAAGGGACTATTTGATCGAATGGTGCCAGGTCCGTTGTGACATTCAAAGCTAAGCCGTGAAAGGATATCCATTTGGAAACACGCACACCTATAGCTGCTACTTTTTGATCACCTGAAATGGCAGAGATTTACAGTAAACATCTGAAATTCTAGCTGTTATAATCGCTGTTTAATGGACTGAATTTCAGTCAATTTCAACGAGTGCAAGACAACATAC